>PVJC01002995.1:0-73729 GCA_004026665.1 Murina feae
TATATATATATATATATATATGCAAGGCTGAACTTCTTGGCATTTGTTGTACAGACATAGACTATGTTCTTTTAAATGGATCCATAGTGTTATACTTTTATAAAGTAGAAAATCCGCCCCTCTAATAAAGATTGGTTGGTGATTGGTAACTCAGTGGGTTGGGCATTGTCCTATGTACAGGAAGGTTGCCAGTTTGATTCCCTGTCAGGGCACAAGCCTAGGTTTTGGGCTCAATCCCCAGTAGTGGGTGTGGAGGAGGCAGCCTAGAGATGTTTCACCTTCATATCAATTTGTTCTCTCTCTCTCTGCCTTCCTCACTCTCTCTCAAATCAATAAAAAATATTTTTTACAAAGTGTAGAGAATCACTCATGGAGTTTGTAGAACATGTTTTTTTGTTTTGATTGGATTTTATTATGTGAAAGTAAACATGGATCCCTTTATTCCTGATAAATAATTTAGAGAATCTTGGTAGGCAATGGGTTATTCTTGACTCTTTCTAAGCAATGAGGAGGGCAGGGATGAAAATGTGATAGTGAGAGGCAACTTAAGAGATACGATCATGAAATCTCACAGTTCAGGACTCCACGCAGAGGGAAAGCAGGAAAGAACGTGGACACAAAGTGATACCTTTATGTTTAGCCACCCCTCTATGTTCTATGTGGTGGACTAGTTAAAAATAAGGCATGATACAATTAGGTTATTTTACTTATTTCTATAGATTATGAGAAATAAGTCATTTCTTTTATTTTTATGTAAATTTTTATACTTTATAAAATATATTGTATATAATAAAAGGATAATATGCAAATTGACTGAAGGGCAGAATGACTGGTTGCTATGATATGCACTGACTACCAGGGGGCAGACACTCAATGCAGGAGCTGCCTTCTGGTTGTCAGTGTGTTCCCACAGAGGAGAGCTCTACTCAGCCAGAAGCCGGCCTCATGGGTGGTGAGTGCAGCAGCAGCCTCTCCCACCTCCACAGCAACTCTAAGGATGTCAGACAGATGGACATCCTTGAGGGCTCCTGACTGTGAGAGGGCACAGGCTGGGCTGAGGGCCCCATCTGCAGTGCATGAATTTTGTGCACCCGGCCTCTATTATTGTATAAATACAAAAACCCAATGATTTAGGTATTTTATTTGTTTAATTTTTTGGCATCTTTGTCTAAGATTTTGCAAGAGACAGCAGGAGAATGAATATTTGAGTAAAAGGGGGACACAGATTCCAGTTTTTTAGCTCAGAGTTACTCTACATATCATGGGTCTCTGTAGGGTTCCTTGAGCTCTTAGTCTGTGAAAATATGCTCACTACTTTGTCACAGCTCCCAAAATAGATGAAATTTTATCGTGTGTTTGTCAGAGATAAATCTTGTACTGAAAACTTCATGGGAACACAGAAAAAGAAGACTGCATTGCACAAAACAGAGAGGGCTTCCTCTTATTCTCTTAAAACATCTCTGATTGTCCCTAATGTTACTCTTCACTTACCAATGGCCTTACTTCTTTCTCTTTATTTAACATGGCATTTAAATTTTCCAATGTTGTATAGGTAAGTTAGCTCTGGACATTCAGGTTTAAAAAAATTTAGTAATTAGCAGAATCAAAACATTTCTATATTAAAAAGCATTATAAAACTATATATTTTGCTGTGTCATGGCTTTGGGTCCTCATTTACGTTATCAAATAGGACATAGTCAAGAGGACTAGTAATTTCTACAGAGAGGTGGGGGCAAGTTCTGCTTGCAATAAAAGATTTTTCCATACCTTTTGGTCATTTATAACATTTACTTATTTTATCATTTTATTTTTTTCTGATTTACCCAAGCTTGAACAATTAGACAAAATCAATTTTTTTCCCATACAGGAGCAAACAGTGACAGTAAGGAACAGAATATAAATCAGATTCTCTTAGAAAGTGTGGACCAAGGTAATATCTAATTACTTCAAGCCTTTCTTTTTTCTGACTTCAAGTTGTGTGTTTACAAAGTCTGAAAACCATTGCCACATTTCAAATTAATAACAAAGGAAAGAAAAACAAACAAAACATGATGTACCATCTATAAGATAGGCACATTAGCATTTGAATTAATAGATCTGTAGGCAGATTATACACACACGCACACATATATGTGTATATATATCCTATATAACAAAAGGCTAATATGCAAATTGATCAAATGGTAGAACGACCAGTCGCTATGATGCTCAGTGACCATCAGGGGGCATATGCTCAACACAGGAGCTACCCCCTGGTGGTCAATGTGCTCTCACAGGGGAACGCTGCTCAGCTAGAAACCAGCTCACAGCTGGCAAGCACAGTGGTGGTAGTGGGAGCTTCTCTTGCCTCCACAGTAGCACTAAGGATATCTGACTGCTGGTTAGTCAGACATCCCCTGAGGGCTCCTGGGCTGTGAGAGGATGCAGGCCAGTCTTAGGGACACCCCCCCCCCCCGAGTGCACAAATTTTTTGCACCAAGCCTCTAATATAGATATATTTAACTGACATCCTTTTTCTGATAAACTTGAGAAAGAATAGAATTAATTTAACTAAAGTTAATGAGATAAAAGAAAGATGGAATATTTTTACTTCCCCAAAATATCACCTATACCTTTTAATGAACACCTATATGCTTCAAGTTAGGTCCATGCATTGTACATTATAGTCATCACATATTGTAGGTGGTGATACATATTCCTGGGCTCTTATAAACAGCTATCAGTATGTAGCTGGAGACTGCACAGCCTCTGGGTTGCTGTTCACATGAATTGCAGTGAGACTGGTGTTTCTGAAGATGTTTACAGACTGTCATTTGTTGCCTCTCTCTCTATCTCCTCCACCTTGATGAATATTTGATGATGTTAATCTGGTACACAAATAACAACAATAACAACAAAGTGCCTATAATCCATGCTTCCTAATGGACACTCCTCATCAGTTTACAAAATGTGTACACTTCTATCACATTTCAAAATTTGGGAGTCTATCCTACAAATTCTGCAGTATTAGGAGGCCACAGTAGGACCTTGGGGCCTGGACCCCCTCTGTCTGGTACTCATGCATGAATTATACATCGTGATAGGAAAGAAAAGGTGCACTTCAAATCTATTCTGCAGAACCTTTTTTTAAAATTATTATCCAGCAGAAAATGCTCTGCTAAGTGTTCTTACAAAACATAAGAAGGAACACAAATATTGACACTCATAATATCAATAACAGAATCATAAAATAATTGAAATCTATCCAGAGACACAACATTTCTTAAATAGTTTAGCCTTCAACATTGAGATAAGTTAAAGCTATCTCCAGCTAGGATACTTAATTATGTTTAAATATAAAAGTCCAAAGAGTTCCACACTGTTTTATAGATTATTTATTTAATTTTCATTCTTTTAAAAAATGTGGATGACTGTGAAAAATATTTTCACATATGCAAAATACCCTATCACTGGAGTACATCTGTTTGGAGAACTTCTTTTCCTTGGACTTACCCAAATGGACTCAGTGGATGACATGGCTTCTCTGCATGATTTTCCTTAATTCTCATCCTCATTTTCTTTGATTTTCTCTGAGAAATACGCCTTGAATCATGGTGCCCCGGGACTTATGAGTCTCAGACTTGAATTTCCTCATGTTCAAACACTTGGTTTGTTTATTAAATAACTAGGGGCCTGGTGCACAAAAATTTGTGCACTCGTGGGGGTCCCTGAGCCTAGCCTGTGACCTCTTGCAATCTGGGACTCATTGGGGGATGTCCACCTGCTGGTGTGCCTGGTCAGCCTGGGTGAGGGGATTATGGCTGTTTGTAGGCTGGCCAAGCCCCCCCAGTGGGGACTCTCACCCCATGGGGGTGTGGCCAGGCTGGGTGAGGGACTGAGGGCAGTTTTCAGGCTGCCCAAAGCTCCCATTGACCCAATGTCCCAGCGAGGCTGGCTGGAATCAGGTTTCTGAGGTTTATTTATCTTCAATAATTGAAACTTTGTTACCTTGAGTGGAGGCCTAGGCAGGCAACGGAAGCCTCCTGTTTGCTTCAGCTCCATGGGTTCTATAATAGAAACATTGTTGCTTGATCAGAGGCCCACCGGCCTAGTCAGGCAGTTGCAACAGAAGCCTCCTGTTTACTCTATCTTCATGGCTGCCGGCCTTCGTCTTGGCTGGGTTAATTTGCATACAGCTGCTCTGATTGTCTGGGAGGCATGACTTGGCTGGTGGGCATGGCTTAGGTGTCTTGGAGTGATGGTCAATTTGCATATTACTCTTTTATTAGATTAGATTAATCATACCCATCAATACCTTCGGACCCTTTGGAATTCAGTGGTGGCATAAAATGAAAAGGGCTGCAGCTTTGTTGAAGGAGTGATATTTCAGTTAGCCACTACAAGTAAATTTATCATTAAAACCATAATTTTTCTTTACATACTGGATAGCTGAAGCAGGTGCAGCTTCTTTCTGTGAAATCTGATTTTTTAAAATTGCCTTTTAAAAAATTCTTTTTATTGATCTATAATTAACATATAACATTGTGTAAATTTAGAGCTTACAAGTTATTGATTTGATATATTTATATATTGCAATATGCTTATCATGGTAGCATTAGCTAACACCGCTATCTCATTACATAATTATCATTTTTTGCCCCTTTTTGATGAATTCAGTTGAATAAAGAAACTAGTTATTGATGGCATCATTCATTATGTTGATCAATCACACTTTTCTAAAAATAAATATATGTTAAAAAATTCCCTTGCCAAGCTGGTGTGGCTCAGTGATTGAGTGTTGATCCATGAACTGAAAGGTCCTGGGTTCAATTCCCAGTCAGGATACATACCCAGGTTGCAGGTTGATCCCCAGTAAGGGGCATGCAGGAGGCAGCCAATCAATATTTCTCTCTCATCAATGTCTCTATCTATTCCTCTCCCTTCCTCTTCAAATCAATACAAACACTTAAAAAAAAACACACATAAAAATAATTTCATGTTAGGCTTTGCACGGTATTTTTCCCCCCAAAGAACTAATATGCTATATGATTCTTATGTTAAATTAGACAAATGAGGATACTTTTCTTTCTTTGCTTTGGTTATTGGAAACGAAAGAGGTTCAGTATCACTTCCTCAAGAAAATTGTTCCAAACCTTCCCAGATCATATTAATTTATTACTTGATGACAGATTCATTTTGCTTCCTAGACCACATTGTTCTTAAATGTACATTCTTTATATAATTATTTGAAGTTTCTGTGATGTATTATACTGTAAATTATAGAGACACACACATATATTTTAAAATACCATTCATTTTCTAATGATAAAAACACAGTCCCAGAATGCAGGTGGCACTTAAAGAAAAACAAATGCATTACCAAATGAACCAGTGAAACCATTTCAGTACCAATAGCTTCCATGGACTTTTTTCAAAATATGATTTTTATGCCCTGGCTGGTGTTGGATAGTGGTTAGGTGCTGGCCTCTGAGTGAAGGGTATATATTCTATACTATCAGTTCATATACCTGGATTATAGGTTCAATTCCAACCCCAGTTGAGACAAGTGAAGGAACCAATTGATGTCTCTCTCCCACATCAGATTTTTTTTCTCTCTCTCCCCCTCCCTCTTTCCCTTCCATTCTTTCTTTAAAAATAGCAATAGAAAAAAATATTTTTTTTCTATTTTCTCTCTTCTTTTTTCTCTCTATTTTTCTCATTGGCTTTATATAAAAAGACATTTCAAAAAAAAGATTTTTTCTCTTTTCTCCAAGTTCTTTTTCTCTACCTAACTATCTATCTCTCTATCTCTCTATCTCTCAATCATCACCCTCTCACTATGTCATCAATAAAATAATTTACTAAATTTTAATGGTTGCAGTGTTAAAACTTATTTATGAGGTCATTATAATATTTTCCAATCATTTGTTATTTTTAAATAAATGTTGCTGATGAATTTCTGTTTGATGTAGTTATTTCTAGCTAAATTATTATTTTGTTCAGATCAATGTCTAAAATTAGTAATGACTCAGATTCTTCCATTTTCTTTACACATGTTTTAATAGCCAAGCTATTATTTATGAAGTTGAATTTTCTTTTGGTTAATTGTGAACTAAGAGAAGTTGAATTAAAATTTTGTTCACATTTCTACTAGTATTGATATTATAAAATGTCTAGTTTGAGATTGTACTCTGATTATGTATGTTGTTTAAAATTTTTATGACAACTGAACATATTCTGGTCTTTTTTGTTTAGGTATTTTTTTATAACAGGTGAGAATCTCAGTTGATCTCTTTACATCCTTATAAAATGCACCAACAATTTTAGTACCTGGTACTTGCTCAACAATGTAATTGGAATCAAAAGAGAGGTCCCACCTCAGGTCCACAAAGTTATCCATCTCTTCTGCCCCCTCACAATATTAGAAAAGTGTATCACAGATTACTCCCAACATTACAGATTTCCCACTGTAGAAGCACAGAAAACTTTTCATTTATCGTGACTGGGATTAGAGCCATGGTCATATATCACATACCTCAGGGCAAGGATGGACTGGATATGGTAAAAAAAAAAAAATGGAAGACACAGACATTTGGTCAGAGATCACTAGATTGTCTCCATAACCCAATTCCTACAACTTCTTTCACTCAAATATGTGATCAGTGAGGTGATGGTCAGAGGAAAAGGGAGTTGGGGGCTGGGTAGAGGTAGGCAAAGTGAGAGGAATGGGAACATCTATAATAGTGTCAATAATAAAAATAAAGTTAAAAAATATATGAGGTCAATATAAAAATGTACAGAGTAATCACAATTTTATAAGATGAAAACAGTTATGTTTATAAATGTATTGAAGGAATTACATCATAATACCAATAATGATGTTCTCTGAATGGTAGGATAATAGTTGCTTTTTATTTGTATTCTTTTCCTTTCCCCCCAAAATGCTTTAGTAACATGTAGTATTTTTTATAGAAAAAGACCCAGACATTATCACAAGTCTCAATTTTGTGTTTCATATTTCTTAAACTTTTGGAAAAAGTATAGATGGTTCCACTATATGTAAGGATGTTAGGGTAATTAGATTATGAAAAATGCAAAAGGTAGGTTGGTATTGTATATTTTGCGTATATACCTTTATTTTATTTAAACTACTGACCTTCCAATATTTATGAAAACCACAAGGACAGCAAAGCAGTCAAGATTAAATTATATGGAAATTCACGTAAGGTGATTTCCTCGTTTTAAGCTCTTGCATCTCATTTTAGATGGGCATGAGAAAGAGGGTGTGGAAATTAGCTTTTGGATGGCATGGAATTGAGAAAGATTAGCTTAGTGAGCAGTGCCCTGAAAAGCCAATGTCTGTCTGCTGGAACGCTTGCACTAAAGGATGTGGCTTTCTCTAATCCTTTATCCTGGATGCACAATAATGCAATATCCACCAGGAAATTAAAGCTTTAAAATGACAGTTATAAATTATTTTGATGGATAGTAAAGAAGATGATAAAAATTGCATTTCTGAAAATTATTTTGCAAAGTCTCTTGATCAGGTTCTACAAAAGATGATTTATGAATAGTAATTACAGTCGGGTGAGTACACTGGTCCTGTGGTTTGGGACTGTTGGGGACACGAGCCAAGCATGTAGCAAATTAAACATTGGGAGCTGCTGATACTAAAGAAAACTCTAAGGTTCAACATGTGGAGACTCAATGAATATGTTCAAATTCTACATCATCAAGACATTCAGGATGGATGCAGTAGTCAAAATTAAAGTTGCCATGTTTAGAGAGATGCCAAATTTATCAGTCATTATAAATACAACATAAAAATTTTGGAAAATAAGGTATTGACTGAAGCCAGCATACAGTTCACACCTTCCCCAATTTGTTACTGCCTGAAGGAAAATGAACATTAGGGAGGATGAAAATTTAGTGATTTGTCTTCAAACTGATGATTCATTTGTATAATAAATGCTTTCATCAAAATTCATAAACTTGGCAATATTAGAATCATTTTAATAAGGTAAGTAAAATGTGACCTTCCCTAATTATGTAGACATCCTACAAAATCAATTTTATTAACTAATTGTTTTTTTTATAGAGAATAACCTTTTAGCCTGTCTTAATCCAGCAGCTTGACATTGCTGTTTTATAAAATTATACATGTAGTTAGTGCTTTTTAAAGTTGTGCTTGGTTGTCAAAGTCCATTTTGCCTGTTCTTCTTACTACCAATTCCACAGGATATTTGCATTGAATAAACTCTCAATTTGATCATGTCATTTTCTCCAATGCCAAAAAAAAGTGTCTACTGGATAGAAACAATAGTCTTTCAATCCTATCTAATAAAAGCCTAGAGACCAAAATGGCAGAATGACCAGAATGACCAGAACAACCACATCCCTCACCCCTGCCAACCGCCCCCAGGAAGTGGTTAGGGGCAATCAGGCAGGCAGGAAAGCAATTAGGAACAATCAGGGAGGCAAGCAGAGGGGTTAGGGGCAATCAGGTAAGCAAGGGCAGTTATGGATGATCAGGCAGACAGAGCACTTAGGGGTGATCATGCAGGCAGAGGCAGTTAGGGGCAATCAATCAGGCAGAGGTGGTTAGGGGTGCTCAGGCAGACAGAGTGCTTAGGGGTGATCAGGGAGGCAAACAGAATGATTAGGGGCAATCAGGCAAAAAGGAAGAATGGTTAGGGGTGATCAGGCAGGCAGGCATGTGGTTAGAGGCAATTAGGCAGGCAGGTGAGCAGTTAGGGGCCACTGGTCCTGGACTGTGAGAGGGATGTCCAACTGCTGGTTTAGAGATGTCCTATGGATCGGACCTGCACCAGTGGTTGGACATTCCCCAAGGGGTCCCATATTGTGAGAGGGCACAGGCTAGGCTGAGGGACCTCCCCATGCACAAATTTTGTGCACTGGGCCTCTAGTTTATCCATAAAAGAGCACAGGGATAACAGAAACATTCATTTAGCACTTTAGGGTACTGAAAAGATCTATATAGACTAAACAACAAAATTGATTATTTTGCTAAGACAGAAATTTAATTAAGTTACTCTTGTCCATTATCTCTATATCTCTATATCTCTATATCTCTATATCTCTATATCTCTATATCTCTATATCTATCTATGTCTATATCTATCTATATCTATATCTATATCTATATCTATATCTATATCTATATCTATATCTATATCTATTATCTATCTATATCTATCTATCTAATCTATTAGGGGCCAGTGCACAAAATTCGTGCACAGGGGGTGGGGGGGCGGTCCCTCAGCCCAATCTGTACCCTCTCCAATATGGAGTTCTTGGGGACTCTCACGTTCCAGGACCTCTGGTTCTCAACACATTTTTTGTGGGAACAAGTAAAATCAAATCCACCAGGGAGACTGTCAATGGGCATGAGGAAACATACATTGGAAACTCTAGTTGGAACCGGCAAAAATAAAAATGTTTTACGTCGTTGTCATGTGTGTGCTGCTCATAAACTATGCAGTGAAATGCGGTACATGTGCAAGTTTTGTAATGTACCCCTGCACAAAGGAAAGTGTTTCAAACGCTACCACACAGTGAAGCATGCAATTTGGCGGGAAAATGCCCGATTACAAAGTATTAACTGCTAACCTGCCTGCCTGTCCTAACCACTCAGCCTGCCTGCCTGCCTGATCCCCCGAACTGCCCTCCCCTGCCGGCCTGGTCACCCCTATCAACTTTCTTTTTTAATCTTATCACCTTCACGCACAATTGTATTTGACTTCCTTATTGGCTTCTTCCTCTCACACAATTTTTCTCTTTTATGTAACACTTTTCCTACTGACTCATCATTTATAAACTTTCTTTCCTCCTTATTTCCTACTTCGGTTCCATCATCATTCTTCCCATTTTTCTACTACCCTCCTTCCCTTCCCACATTCCTTCTTTCCTTTATTTTTACCCCTACCCTCCCTCCCCTTTTCCTTCCTTCCCACCTTAATTTTTTTCTTCACTTCCTCCCTCTGACCTGCTTTGCTCCCTCCCCCATTCCTTTCTTCTTCCCATTCTCCTTTTAAGCTCTACCAACTCCCCCTTTATAATATTTCTTCCCTCTCTCTTTTCCTCTCATCCTACCTTTGCCATACATACTTCTCTACTTACTTCCAGTTTTAATACTATCTATCTATCTGCTTAATTATCCACTATTATTTATCTTTTTCTGTTTTCTGACTTCTACTTTTAAAATCTGTCCCCAGTACACAACTATTCTTGGTTTTCATTATAGGCCCTACAGTTCACTCACACATCCTCTTTTTTTTAACTCTGTTGTCCACTGACTCTTTTATAAAGTTCTTCCCTCCATCCTGTTCCACTCTTCTCCCACCTGGTTACTTCCCCCCAAACTCTCCGTGGCTGCTGCTCCCACTGCCTGCCCCCTGCCCATCTCTCCTCTCCTGGCTCCCACGGGTTCACCCCAGCTCTGAAGGAAGACAGGGGCCTCTCACAGGAGAACCCTGACCCTCTGGCAGAGAAAATGGAGCCAGCCATAGAGTGGGCCCAGGAGGCGGTGTGTGTGTGACAGAGGGAGCAGCCCTCCTTCCCTCATTAAAGCTTTCATGGAGAGGGGGCATTAACGCCCAGCTCAGGGCTCAGCCCCAGCCAGGTGGCAGCTGCCTATGCAGCCCTGGAACTGTAGCTGCAAGGCAAGAGCACCTTTACTTCTCGAATATCCACCCCTCCATTCGAGGACCCGCCAATGGCACAGCTTCTGTCACACAGCTTCAGTAGCCTGGATCGCAGACACACACGGAAGCTTATCAATCTATTTCCAGGCCTCAGCCTCAGGGGCCGGGGCTGGCTCGCTCCCCCTGTCCCCGAGGCTGCCGCCTAGAATTCACGTGGCCACAGGCCAGCTGGCTCCCCCCGCCACCACAGTTGCAGCCACAGGCCAGGTCGCTCCTCTCTTGCTAGCTCCCCAAGGCAGAGGTCTTCCATCTTCCTTGCGGGACCCCGGTGCCGTGTGCGGCTTCTCCAGGGCTGTGGCCTCTGCCATCTTGGCTGGGCTAATTTGCATACAGTCACTCTGATTGGCTGGTGGGCGTGGCTTAGGCATCCCAAAGGGATGGTTAATTTCAATATTACACTTTTATAAGTTTAGATATATGAAATTTATATGCATGAGTATAAGAATTTATGCATGCACACAGAAATTCTCATCTATCTTACACATGAAATGGCAAGATTTCAGAATTAACTACAACAATTGCTCAAATAAGTGAATATTTTACTGTTTCATCTTTAGTCCTGGAGCACCAATAAAAATAAGATAAATTTATGTTTATAGTTCTGAACTTAAAATTATAAATTGCTGCAAGGTTTTATAATTGACTGGTTATATATTCCCTGGGATTTAAATTCTGTTGCTAATATATCGAATCAAATAACTACTTCCTCTTAGATGATTTATGCCCATTGATAAAGAAACTACTCTGAGTTCATTGCCTGCTAGGCACTGGCTTCTTAAACTTTTGTTCTCCCATGCCAGGCACCCTTCTCTGTGTGTTTGAGTCCTGCTCTTACTTTTAAAATGTCATCAGTCATTGAGGTCAGGTAGACCATATTTTTTCAGTCAATACATTGGGGCAACTACATATATACCTTTTCCCATCATATTTATTTTTAAATGGCCATTATTCTTCAGTTAATTAAAGATCATTGGAGGGTTGAAGCTATGTCTCTTACCTATTGTTTTTTAATATATTTTATTGATTTTTTGCAGAGAGAAAAGGAGAGGAATAGAGAGTTAGAAACATAGATGGGAGAGAAATATTGATCAGTTGCCTCCTGCATACCCCCTACTGGGGATGTGCCCGCAACCAAGGTACATGCCCTTGACAGGAATTGAACCTGGGACCCTTGAGTCTGCAGGCCAATGCTCTATTCATGGAGCCAAACCAGTCAGGGCTTACCTGGTTTTATTTCTAGAACTTACCAAGTGGCCTGTCCTCCTTTGGGAGTTAATATATGACATCTCTTCAAAATATTCCTAAGTGGGCTTGCATTAACAAAATATACATGAATAAAAAAAGTAAAAGATTTCCATGTTTTCCAGGATTTTGACTGCTTGGAAATATGAAGATTTTAAAAAATCGTCTTTCAAATTTCAGTGGCTCTATAAATGAATCGTGTGACATGATCTCTATTAAGAGTTGTGTGTTTTTGGATGATCTTCTAAGGAGAGACCATGGTTTCTTAGCCATCATGAAGCAGATTTTTAAAGAGTGTCATTCCTATCTAATATAATAAAAGAGTAATATGCAAATTGACCATTACCCGAGACACCTAAGCCATGCCCACCAGCCAAGCCATGCCTCCCAGCCAACCAGAGCGGCTGTATGCAAATTAACCCAGCCAAGATGGAGGCAAGCAGCTATGGAGCTAGAGCAAACCAGAGGCTTCTGTTGCAACTGCCTGCCTAGGCTGGCTTAGCCTCTGCTCACGGCCATGCCCACCAGCCAATCAGAGTGGCTGTATGCAAATTAACCCAGCCAAGATGGAGGCTGGCAGGGCGGCATAGCTGTGCCAGGTATGTCGGCTCAGTAGTGGAGGGGTCCAGCCTGGGCCTCCTCGGGAGCACCTGTCCTGGGTCCACTGCCCCCTGGGGGCCTCCACCAGGCTTGCAGGAGAGCGAGTCCTCCACGGGGCTTGCAGGAGCAGCCATCCTGGGTCCGCTGCCTGGCTCCACCCCCTGGGAGCCTCCGAGGGGAGTCCAGGAGCAGCTGTCCTGGGTCTGCTGCCTGGCTCTGCCCCGGGGGCTTCCTTGGGGCATGCGGGAGCACCCATCCAGGGTCCACTACCTTCATCCGCCCCCCAAGGGCCTGTGCACAGGGCATGCGGGAGCGTCTGCTGCACAGTGCAGGAAATCCGAAGCCAGTCCGCTGTCTGGCTCCACCCCGGGTGTGTTTGCTCAGCAGTAGGGCCCCACCGAGGGATCCTGCACCAGTGTCCGCCCCTGGCTCACCACCCAGCTCTGTGCCAGGTGTGTCCCCTCAGCGGTGGGGGCCCACCAGGCGTGTGTGATCGTGGGCCCTCTGGTGGGAAACGTCCAGGCCTGTACTCACCAGCCCTCCCACCCCCCCAGTGCACAAACCCTGAAGGGGTTGTGCCTGCCTGAGCCCCTCACCCAGGCTGGCCAGGCATGCCAGCAGGTGGACATCTCCCCCCCACATGGGTCCCAGATTACAAGAGGGCACAGGCCGGGCTGAGGTACCCTCCCCCCAAGTGCACAAATTTTTGTGCACCAGGCCCCTATTTTTCTTATAAGCATCATAGCTTATAAGAGCACAGGGAGTGGACCAGCTCTGTGGCCTTCACAGAGAGTGCAGCTATGGCCAAGATGTGGTAATCCTCCAAGTGAGATGGCATGGCGTCACTTTTACTTCTCCTAATATATGTCAAAGGTTTTTCACCTGTTGACTCAGAGTGAATGGTTTGAAGGCAAAAGCTTTATGAGGATACTCAGGACTTTTAAGTCCCAAACATACACTTTTTTCATAATGCTTTCTTGAAAATTTTCTTATTAAAAGTTATGACATCATACTGTTTCATTTTAATTTTCACACTCAAAAAATCATTATTTTTCTTTCTTAGTCAGTAGGAATAATGGATTACTTTGATTACTTCTTAACATTGAAACAGCCTTACATGTCTACAGTAAAACCCACTTGAACATAATATATAATTCTTTTTTACATCTTGCTGATTTGATATATTTTGTTAAGTAATTTTGCATCAAAGTTCATGAGTAATACAGTAATTGCAGTAATACTAACTGCATAAAATTGGGAAGCATTGGGAAGCATTTTTCCTGCTCTATTTTTTGGAATAAATTGTGTAAACTTTTTTTTTTAATGTTTTGCAGAATTTTCAGTGAAACCATCTGGCTGTGGGATGGAGTTTCTTGTTTTCTATTTGTTTTTGTTTTCAGAACTTTTAATTTTCAAATTTATTATCTTTAATGGTTCTAGTACTAGTCTAGCTTCATTGGTTTATTTATCTTTGTTGAGTAATAGTAGTTACGTCTTTCAAAAATTGATCCACTTCTTCAAAGTTGTCAAATTCATGAACATGACTTTGTTTGTAGTATTTTCTTATGTTCCTTGTAATTTGCTGCAGAATTTGATAGAGTACTCTATATTTAATTTCTGTAATTAGTGATGTATGACTTTACTGGTATTTTTATCAACTAATTTTGTTTTGTTGATTTTCTCGATTATTTATTTTAATTTTAGTTGATTTCTAAATTTTAGTTTCTTGTAAATTTCTCTTTATGGCAGAAATATTGCTATTTTTTTTCTAATATTTTGAGTTAGATTATTGATTTGAGGCCTCATATATTATTATACACTAGAGGCCCGGTGCACAAAAATTTGTGCACTCGGGAGGTCCATCAGCCTGATCTGTGCCCTCTCACAATCTAGGACCCCTCTGGGAATGTCCACCTGCTGGTGTGCCTGGTCAGCCTGGGTAAGGGGCTGATGGCTGTTTATAGGCTGGCCAAGCCCCCCAGTGGGGACTCTCACCCCATTGGGGTGTGGCCAGCCTGGGTGATGGGCTGAGGGCCGTTTTCAGGCTGCCCACAGTCCCTGCAGGTTTTGGGTCCCTACTGGGGTACCTGGCCAGCCTGGGTGAGGGACTGATAGCTGTTTGCAGGTTGGCCAAGCTCCCCAGTGGGATCCCTCACCCCATTGGAGTGTGGCCAGCCTGGGTGATGGACTGAGGGGCATTTTCAGGCTTTCAGGCTGCCCACAGTCCCTTCAGGTTTTGGGTTTCTACTGGGGTACCTGGCCAGCCTGCGTGAGGAGCTGATGGCTGTTTGCAGGCTGGCCAAGCCTCCAAATGGGGCCCCTCACCCCATTGGGGTGTGGCCAGCCTGGGTGATGGGCTGAGGGGCATTTTCAGGCTTTCAGGCTGCCCACAGTCCCTTCAGGTTTTGGGCCCCTACTGGGCTACCTCGCCAGCCTGGGTGAGGGGCTGATGGCTGTTTGCGAGCTAGCCAAGCCCCCCAGTGGCGTCCCTCACCCCATTGGGGTGTGGCCAGCCTGAGTGCGGGTCTGAGGGGTGCTTTCAGGCTGCCCAGAGTCCCTTCAGGTTTTGGGTTCCTACGGGGGTACCTGGGTTGAGGGGCTGATGGCTGTTTGCAGGCTGGCCAAGCCCCCCAGTGGGGATCTTCACCCCATTGGGGTGTGGCCAGCATGGGTGATGGGCTGAGGGGTGCTTTCAGACTTTTAGGCTGCACAGCTCCCATTGACCCAATGTCCCAGTAAGGCTGGCTGGAAGCAGGTTCCTGGGGTTTGTTTATCTTCTATAATTGACACACTGTTCATTTAAGCCGAGGCCTAGGCAAGTAACGAAACCTCCTCTCTGCTTCAGATCTGGCTTCTATAATGAAACAATGTTTCCCTTAGAAGTCAGGCCCGGCCTGCTGTTTGCTTCAGCTCCTGAGGATTCTATCATTGAGACATTGTTGGAAATATGTTGTACCCTGGAGTGGAGAGAAGCCCAGGCGGCCCACAAACAGTTTCACTCCTGTTGCAACGGACGCTGCCTGTTTACTCAGCTCCCTGAGTGCCGGCCTCCATGTTTGCTGGGCTAATTTGCATACAGTCACTCTGATTGGCTGGTGGGCATGGCTTAGGTGTCCCAAAGGGATGGTCAATTTTTTATATTGTGCTTTTATTATATAGGATTCTTATTGTTTTAAATTTCTATCAATAGAATTTTAAATGTTGCATTCATTTTAATTTTATATTTTCATTTAGTTCCATGTATTTTATTTTATTTATTTTTAAAATATATTTTTATTAATTTCAGAGAAGAAGAGAGAGGGAGAGAGATATAGAAACATCAATGGTGAAAGAGAATTATTGATCGGCTGCCTCCTGCATACCCCATACTTAGGATTGAGGCTGCAATCCAGGCATGTGCCTTGACTGAATTGAATAGTGACTTCCTAATTCCTTGGTCAATGCTCAACCACTGAGCCAGGCAACTTGGCATAGTTCTATGTGTTTTAAAACATTGAGGTTTCCTTGATTTATGGATTATATAGAAGTGTGTTGTTTAATATTTCGGTGATTGCATACTTTCCTATTTTCTTCCTGTCATTAATTTTTAATTGATTTCATTGGTATCAGAGAAGATACTTTGTATAATTTTAATGTTTTAAGCACCTGAGTTATTTTATGAATCAAGATATAAAGTGTTGTGGCATTTGTTACACGGATGCTTGAACAAATGTGTGTTTGCTCTAATAGCGTGAGTAAAGTCAGGTCCTGCTGTTTGTGCTGTTCCGTTGGTACTATTACGGTAGCTTTTCTGTGGCAAGGGTCCTCAGTTCTCAGCAATGCTATTCTGGAAAGGGAACCTCCTGATAAGATTTTATTAAGGTAGTGTTTTGCAAATTTTTTTCTATTTACTAATGGCATTCTTTTAAAATCCTCCTGATTTTTTTTTATTAAGTGGTTTGGTTTGATGATCTGTTGTTTGATTTTCAAATCTGAAGATTCCCATTTGCATATTGTATTATTTCTGTCATTAGTCACTCTGACAGAGTTCAAACTAATGTTTTTTAAAAAAAATTTTATTGATTAAGTTAGTACATATGTGTCTTTATCCCCACGTTACCCCCATATCCCCCACTCATGCCCTCACTACCCTGGTGTCTGTGTCCATTGGTTAGGCTTATATGCTTGCATATAAGTCCTTTGGTTGATCTCTCCTCCTTACCCCCACCTTCCCCTGCCTTCCCTCTGAGCTTTGACAGTCTGATCGATGCTTCTCTGTTTCTGGATCTGTTTTTGTTCATGAGTTTATGTTGTTCATTATATTCCATAAATGAGTGAGATCATGTGATATTTATCTTTCTCTGACTGGCTTATTTCACTTAGCATAATGCTCTCCTGTTCCATCCATGCTGTTGCAAACGGTAAGAACTCCTTTTTTACCACAACATAATATTCCATTGTATAGGTGTACCACAGTTTTTTTAATACACTCATCTACTGATGGGCACTTAAGCTGTTTCCAGATCTTAGCTATGTTGAATTGTGCTGCTATGAACATAGCAGTGCATATATCTTTTTTAATTGGTGTTTCTAGTTTCTTGGGATATATTCCTAAAAGATACTAATTCTATAAAAATTTGAAACCACCTTTATCATTTTTAAGATGTTATAAAAATTCATGGAAACAAAGTTTAATTGATAAGAAAATTGAAGAGAATTTTTAAGGAAACAAACAGAAATTTAAATGAGCAAAAATTCTGATAATTATATTTTTTAAAAGACTAGTTGCTCCTTTTAAAAATTATTGAATTTATTGGGGTGATGTTGGTTAATAAAATTATATATGGTTCAGGGGTACCATTTTTTAATACATCATCTGTATATTGTATTGTATGCTCACTGGAAGACTAGTTTCTCTTAATCCATTTGATAATAAAATTAATTGAAAAGGGTATTTGTATGTAACAAATATTATCATATATATATGTTTTTAATTATTTCAGAGATAGTAAGAGAGAGGGAGAGAGATAGAAACATCAACGATGAGAGACAATCATCCATTGGTTGCCTCCTGCACACCCCCCACTGGGGATGGAGTCCACAACTTGGGCATGTGCCCTGACTGGGAGTAAAACCATGACCTCCTGGTCCATTGTTCAATATCCAACCACTGAGCCATAATGACTAAGCACAAATATTATCATTTTCATGTAATGCAATTTAATATAAGAACTAAAAGGTCAGGTTTCATAAATTCTTGATAAGTTCATATTTACTGAGTTAAGTGTCAACTATCTTAGTGTTCACTCTATCTTATTTACATACCAGAGGCCCAGTGCACGAAATTTGTGCATGGGTAGGTGGGGGAGGGGCAGGACAGGCAGGGAGCCCGACCTGCACCCTCTCCAATTCAGGTGCCCTCAGGGGATGTGCTACTGATGACTTGGGTCCACTCCACGTGGTTCTCTGCTCTCTGCAGGGCCTGTCTGCTCCACACCACGGGAATGGGCAAGCAGGCCCTGCTGGGTGCTGCCTGTGGCCCCCGCTAGTCTGTTCAGGGGTCATCATGGTGACCTCCCAGCAGGCCCTGCTGGGTGCTGCATGTGGTCCGATTGCCTGCTGCCCTATCACCACTGCCACCGCCCAGCAGGCCCTGCTTGGTGTTGCCTGCAGGCCCAATTGCCTGCTGGGCTCACATTACTGGGGTGACGCCTGCCCCACCACTATGAGTGCTGCCATCTTTGTCCCCGAGTGATGGTTAATTTGCATATTACTTTTTTATTACATAGGATATCAAATTCATATGTATCTTTTTTCTTTTTAACTAAATTTATTGAGATGACATTGATTAATATCATTATATAAGTTTCAGGTGTACAATTCTATAGTACACCATCTACATATTCCATTGTTTGCTTACCACCCAAAGTCTAATCTCCTTCCATTGCCACCTATTTGATCCTCTTTACTTCTTTATCTTCACTCAACCTTCTACTCCTTTGGTAACTTTCATATTTATTGTCTATGTTTCTGAGTTTCTTTATATGCTTGTTTTCTGATTTATACCCCACATATGAGTGAAATCATATGATCCTTGTTCTTTTTTGAATCATATGGTTCCTTTGTTCTTTTCACTTAGTGTAATAGTCTTAAGGTGCATCCATACAGTGGCAAAGGGTGGTATTTCATCTTTTTTACAGCTGAGTAATATGCCACTGTATGTTTTAATAAACACTAAATTTATTGCAGCCTTCTCTTTTCTGGATTTTTGATTACCACTATGCTTTGGAGAAAATAATATATATATAGTAGCTTTGCAGAGACTGTTGTTTACATTAACACTCTTTAGGGAAGAAAAAACAAACTTACTTACCAACATTTATATTAAATCAAGTTTCACCCAAGAAAAATCAATTATAGTCTGACTACAAAATTAATTTCAAGCAACTATACTTTCCTCCATGGATAAAGAGATAAGCACTTTTAACATTTTGAAATATCCTCTTACAATACTTTCACTCTACCAAGGTGTGTGCTTGACCCTCCTTCATGACTGCCCCAGAGCTCTTAATGAACTTTCCTGACCTCCAGTGCACCTCACTGCCCTTACTTGGACCCTTGTCAGATGGCATGCTCTATTTTAGATGTCTAGACGATCTGACAATTAATCTGACCTGTTGTGTGACCAAATGATTTATTTAATTTTCTTTTTCCATTTTTTTCTGACAAGTGAGGTATTTATATTTTAATTTAGTGTCTTGGTGTCAAAACAGAAGACTGATTTTATCTTGAAGTTATTTAAAATAATTTCACAAATAAGACTATTCTGAAAAATTACCTGTGATATTATAAAGGGTTATGTAATTATATCATAAGGTCTATATACTTTTCTAAAGTTTCTTTCTCCAGCCAATACACATTAACATGGCTCATATTAAATTTAAGGCACAGTGCTAGACATAGCTATAAATGAATGACTGAACAATAAAATATGGTCATGGACTTTTAGAGTCTAGTGAAGTCAACCTTGCATAAATGCAAAAGAGAAGAAAGTATGTTATATAACGAAAGCTCAATTTTTTAAAAATGTATGTTTATTGATCTTGAGAGAGGGGTAGAGCATTAGAAACATTGATGAGAGAGTAACAACATTGATAGGTTGCCTCCTGAACACCACCTACTGGGGATCAAGACAACAACCTGGGCCTGTGCTCTGAATGGGAATCAAACCAGTGACCTCTCGGTTCATAGGTTGATGCTCAACCACTGAGCAACACTGGCCAGGCACAAATGCTTAATTTTTAAATTTAAACTAAGAACCTTTTACAATTTATTTAAGCTAAAAGCTTTTCTTTTCTACTGAAAGGAAACATTAATAAAATTAATGGGCTTTTTGCTCACCTTTGAATTCTTTTCTCCTAGTACACTTCATAGAAAATAATGGATTGATTAATGTTTGAAAAGTGAATAAAAAAACTAAACCAATTGTGATATGGAGAAACATTTTATACTGATATCAAAACAATTTATATATATATATATATATATATATATATATATATATATATACACACACACACACACTCAGAAGATATAAGACATGTGTCATCTACACTAATGAAAGAGTAATAGGCTAATTGGTGTTATTCCTCTACATCCCAAGCCACGCCCACTAGCCAATCAAAGTGACTATATGCAAATTAACCCAACCAAGATGGCAGCCAGCAGCCACAGAGCTAGATCAAACAGGTGGCTTCATTGTCCCAGAAATGAAGGAAGCTGCCTTCATAGGCTGGCTGTGGCCTCTGTTCAAGGCAACAAAGTTTCAATTATAGAAGATAAATAAACCCCAGATACCTGCTTCCAGCCAGCCTTGCTGGAAGCTTGGGTCACTGGGGGGCTTGGCCAGCCTGCAAACAGCCATCAGCCCCTCACCCAGGCTGGCTAGGCACCCCAGAAGAACCCCCACCCTGATCCAGGACACACTTCAGGGCAAACCAGTCAGCCCCCACCCATGTACCAGGCCTCTATCCTATATAATCCTATACAATAAAAGGGTTATATGCAAATTGACCCCAACAATAGAACGACTGGGAATGACTGGTCACTATGACACACACTGACCACCAGGGGGCAGATGCTTAATGCAGGAGCTGCCCCTGGTGGTCAGTGCACTCCCACAGGGGGAGCTCTGCTCAGCCACAAGCCAGGCTGATGGCTGCCAGTACAGTGGTGGTGGTGGAAGCCTCTCCTGCCTCCTCAGCAGCACTAAGGATATCCGACTGCAGTTTCTTCTCCCCACTGGCAAGTGGACATCTCCTGAGGGCTCCTGGGCTGCCAGAGGGATGTCTGAATGTCAGCTTAGGCCCAATCACACGGGAGCGGGCCTAAGTCAGCA
Source organism: Murina feae (assembly GCA_004026665.1). NCBI lineage: Eukaryota > Metazoa > Chordata > Mammalia > Chiroptera > Vespertilionidae > Murina > Murina feae. Next base: position 20,923 of record PVJC01002995.1, read on the forward strand.
GGTGGACATCCTCCGAGGGTTCCCAGACTGTGAAAGGGCACAGGCTGGACTGAGAGATACCCCTGAGTGCACAAATTTTTGTGCACCAGGCCTCTAGTATATGTATATAACAAAAGCTAAATAAATTTTCATTAGAAGACTTAAAATAATTTTTAAAAATTAAAATTTGCAGTTGATGTAAAATATTACGTTAGTTTTAGGTGTACATCATGGTGGTCAGATAGGTATATAATGTACAAAGTGATCCCCCAATAATTCAAGTACCCACCTGGGACCATACATAGTTATCATAATATTATTGACTATATTCCCTTTGTTGTACCATACATCTCATAACTATTTTGTAGCTTCCTATTTGTCCTTCTTAATACCTTCATCTTTTTCACCATCCCTCCAACCCCCCTGCCATTTGAGGACCATCGCTATACATTTCTTCTCTTTATTTGTGTTTGTTTCTGTTTCATTTTAAGACTTTTACAAGTGGTATCACTCCACAATTCTTGCCTAAATGTTTATAAATGGATATGTTAAAATATATATTTCTGATTACTCAGAAGAGAATATCTAAGGAGAATCTTTTTTTAGAAATAATAACAGTTTTACTATCTATAAAGCCCCTCGCTTGAGAATGTCACTTAAACAGTTTTTAAAAATAGGCAGTGCATGTCTATTTCCAGAGGGGCAGAGAGGACACATCTGTGTGCTTTTACTTATGTGACTCTGCTTAAATCATATGAGGTAAATTACAAAACCATGACATAATAAACTCATCAGCTTGAAGAATATTTTAACATCTTTCTGAATTAAAGAAAGTCAATGTGTCAGCATTGACAGGCTAAAGAGAGTTAAGTAAGGTACGGATGAATATGTATTCAGAGGTGTATAGCAGGGAGCTGACCCCCAGCACAACAACACAGAGCCCTGCCCTGTGAAATTGCAAGGTCAGAGTGAGATGTGCTGTGAAATACAAAAGATGAAGTCACTTCAAACTGTGTATATATAGAACTGTCAACATTTCCACTTCCCTATTCCGACGTTACAAATAATATGCTGCCAGCAAAGCCCTCACACTCCACATTCCAACCCCAGGCAGCAACTGGAGGCTTATTAACAGAGATATTAATCACAGCATTTGCGACAAGCTCTGGGGAAGCTAGAGTGGGTGTTGGTGACTTAGATTCAAGCCACATCTGGCATATGAGGTGGCCTCCTCCACAAATAGTCTGGCCCAGAAATGGCTTAGTTCACATGCACAGTCATCAGTCAGCCTTCCTATTACTTCACCTTACAATATCAATGAAAGACCCAGTATAAATGTGTCTTTGATGACATCTTTAACATAAAATTGAAAATACAGACAATGGGGCATTGAGGGCCCGGAGGAGAGAGGAGGGAGGGAGGGCTGGAAGAGGTTAATGGGTGAGAAAGGAGGACTATGTAGTGTTTTCAATAATAAAGACTTAAAAGGAAAGAAACAAAATTGTTCATGGATAAGACCAAGGGGTGGAACTTCTAATTTTTATACTTCAGAAGGTTTCAAGGAGATATTGTATCCATATTAGAAGAACTGGATTGTAAAAATAAGAAGACAATTAGAAAATGATATGGATTTCTTTTTTTAAAAAAAGAGAGTTTGGAAAATAGAATTTTCACAAAATATAACACTTGAATGCAATGCTCAGGAGAGAAAAAATTAAGAGAAAGAAACACATCTGACACCCGACTAATAGGATTTCAACAAAAATAAGGAAAATTATTCAAAAAACCCCCACAAAACAGAAAAGATTCTTCAGAGATCTATGGATATTCTAAGAGAAAAGACAAAAAGTTTATTAGAGAGCATCAAAAAAGAACCCCACATACCTAGCATTGTGGACTTTTAGAGCGATAGGGATAAAGAAAACATAAAAAATCCCTGCAAAGAAAAATAAAATAATCTTAACTGGAAATGAAGAACAAACTGGTTAGCATTCCATTTCACACAGAAATATTGGGTGAATGCATACAATGAAACAATTTCATTAATATATTTTCAGGAAATTATTCTGACACTTTTACACCCCATCCAAAATATGAAGAGCACACTACGCACACTCCCCTTCTCCCCCACACAGATATTCTGAAAACTAGACTTGAGCTTATTCTCCAATAAGACAGGTGTTAAACCAAACAAAAGGAAGACTGGGATTTAAGAATTACTGGTGCCCACTCAGATGTATGATGTATAGCACATCTCAGATGTCAGTGCCATGAACAGAGAACAAGTATTTTCTTTTGCAGCAAAGGAAAGAAGAGGCCAGTAAAAAGATTTCTGTGCAAAGAGAGGGTTCCAGAGATCAAACAGTGTGTCAGAAGAAATGAAACATATGAAAAAAGTGAAGAATGAAAGGACACCCGTATGAAGGAAAATCATGTAAATTTGAAAATCAAGGAACATTTTTGCAAATTTTTGAAGGTAAGACATTTCATCCTAGGAGTTCATTTAATCATTATTCTAAACGGTGAGCAATACTTATACATAATGCATTTTCACCCATTGGAATCAAAGGGCGGGTAAAACCGGAGAGAGTGAGGTTTTAGATTGTGATGTAAATGTGACCAAACACAGCATTGTAAAAGTACTGAAGATACCGTCAAAGGAGAAAGGAGAGCTGAACATAGGTTAGGGACACTCACATCATTTTGTAAAATGCAGAATCAATATGAAGACTTCATTTTTGAGATAGAAAAGGAAAGAGATAGAAGTAGTTTACGTATATACCATTAAAATGAGCAAAGTAACCAATAGATATACTGAAAGTAGACAGGTGGCAGTGATGAGTAGTATGAGTACATGAGATCATCATATACAATAATAATTAGTAATGTATGAAGGAGATATTCAAGAAATGTAAGTCTTTTGATTATTTAGAAAGATGCAGGCAACTTCCAGAACAACCTAAAACAAAAGGGAGTATAAATGTTATGTGTTTGAAAGAGTTGTGCTGGGTTATACTATGGGTGAGTTTTGTGATTGTGAAGTAAACAAGTCTTATTTATTAGTCATCCTTTAATAGGATTTTAGTTTTAAGCTATATATTATTTTTAAAATTTTTTCATTTACAAGTTCAGGAAAGATGGTAGTGAAAGTTTGATTTTTGCTTTGTAGATAAGAAAACCGAGTCTCACAATGCTTGCTTGGTTTTGCCCAAGACCTAGTCAGTGGTGGAGAGCGGATGGTGGTGCCAGATTTCTCCATCTGGTGCTCCTTGTGTGGCGTAGAAAGTACCATGAAACCCCATGGTTCTTTCAGATATCTATAAGGATATTCTAGGAGACATCAATGAGTAGAAAAACAATGAAAACTCTCCCTGTATTAACTTTTGTCAGAGGTTAAACCGGAGAATTTGAGAAGAAAACCAGCCAGCATAACTTGCTTTACACTTGCAGTGGTGATTGTTCTCATTTAAAAGTAAATGGTTTTTGCTCCTCACCGAGAATTGATATAGTTACTGTTTTCCCTTTTATGCTGGAATGGAGGAACAATTGGCTCTAGACAAGGGTCTACTATTCATTTTAAGTGCCCAATAAAAGTCTTGTATAGATACTTAGAGTGCCAGCCACAGGAAAGAAAATTAGAAACCTAGGAAATATTTGAACACAGGTTTGAGGTTATTTGAACTAACAATGACATTTATTACTAATGAGACTGAAGATATGATGAGATGTTCTTTGTGAGCAAGCACAGCATCTCTTGGCAACCACTGACTTTATTTCACAAAAGGGTACCTTTACTTTCTCAAACATAGTTTATCTGGCTATGGGACTCAATTGTTGGAATATTGAAGTGTTGTGACTTATTGTAATCAAGTCCACATGTAATATTTGTTTTCTGTAAAATAATTACAAGCTTCCACTGTATTGAAGGAAATACTTTCTAATAAAGAAAGTTTATGTTAAAATGGAAAAATTTCCCTAGATTCTAAAATAATTTTAATTGGTAATCTAACAGGTACAACATTTTACAGTACTTTAAATCTAGGGAAAAGTTGTAAAGTCAGTCACTATGCCTTATTCTAATAGCATAATACTCATAAAATTAGTACTAGTAGGAGCAGACACCAGTAATATGTAATTTATGTGTGTGTTATTTTCTGAGTTCCTTTGTAGTAAATGCAACTTTTGCAATGAGAGGAATGACCCAAAATGTGCAACTTCTTGGGCCTGTTCTCCTTTCCCTGGGCAAGTGGTTATGCATTCTATAATAATAAATATCCTACATATAAAATTAAAGGTTGGGCTTAAGCGAATGATGTCTAAATAAACTACTTCATTATTTTTTAAGTTAAAGTATAATAAATAATTCTTTAGTGCAAAAATAAACCAACCCCAAAAAATCAATGTTCAAAGAGAATAAACATTGGGATATATTTTCAGTGTTTATAGATGAATTAAATATATTTTATCTACATTTTTATAATTATACAATTATATGTTATTTTTATTGAGGTGCAAATGGTACAAAAAAGTTAAAATGCCTTACGATCACTTATCTCCTTACCAGAAACCATATTTGAAGACAGGAAAGGAAAGAAATAGAAGTAGTTTACATTTTTGCCATTAGAATGAGCAAAGTAAACAATAGGCATTAGATATGATGTCAGTTTGGTGCACAATTGTCCAGATATTTTTCTTCATGACAGTAAAATACATTATGATTATATTTATAGTATATATGTTCTTTTATGACTCTAGCTTTTTCACATATAAGTATTAAACAACATGAACATTGTTATTTCAATATATATCACTATTAGATAGTCTTCAACTGCTTTCAAAACTATCAAAGTTTTACTTAAACTTTAAGTGTTTTCAATATTAACATAAACAACATTAGTATATGGTCCAAAATAGAATGGAGACTATTTAAATGCAGGTCTATTCTTGGGGATCATAGGAAAAGAGAACATGAATAAAATATTAAGGAAAGGCTATTAAGAGATATTAGAACTAATAACGAGAAGGAATGTTTTGACAATTGTTTAAGTCAGTTTCTGTTCCTGCTATGCAACTCTGAGAAATGCTAGCTTATACGTATTTTAAAAAGTAACTATTTCTATTATTAAAATATCAGTCTGTTAACTATCATATAGCCTATGTGGAATGCTAATATCCAGATATGGAGTTCTTATAGTGTACTAGTAGTCACCTTCCCACCTTGCCCCTGATTCCAGAAAGTTTGGTGAATATGATGACTATTCTGGAGTCCCTATAAGAATCTAAAAGTTCTGAATATCATTAGTAACAACTTTTTCCCAATAATCACCCCCATAGAATGACAGTTGGATTAGTTGTTTTATGTGAGTTAACAAGTGTGTTTTTATTTAATAAATAAAGGGTAGAGACTATTACTGGTCATTGTTCTATTTCCCAGGGCACATAGTATATGATGACATTTTACCTCTTGAATTAATTTAATAATGAAAGGAAAACAAGTTAAAAGTCATGAGGGCCAGATGCTTAGTATTTTTGCTACAAAGGAGACCACATAGTGCCCTGTTGATAGAGATGTAAAAATCAGAAAGGACATGGAGTAAATAGGTGGGAACTGGGACATTTGTGATGGAAGGGATTGGGAAAAGAAGATAAAAGGTAGAGAGTGTATTCTGGATGAGAAAGAAGACAGGTAGCATTAGAAATTACTTAATGCCAGCACATGGAGTCTATGATGAGTCAAAATCGTCCACTACTCATTGTGAAGAAAGAAAAATTCATCTCCTGTGTTCATTCATTCATTTACCAAATAATTGTTCAATGCCTATTACTACTACTGTTACAAGGCAAGTTCTGCTCCACGCTTTTGGAATACATCATCAGACAAAGGTTCTAGGTCAATAGAACTATAATGTTTGTGGGGAAAGTCTCTGAACAATAAATACTAGTATGTAAGTAAATTACATAGGATGTCAGAAGATGGAAATTGTTATGGAAAAAAAGTAATCTGAAGCAGGGCAAAGGGAATAATGGATAATTTATAGTATTAAATAGCAATAAAATTGTTCTTTATTAAAATTTAGTTACCTAAATGGGATTTGAATAAGATGAGTGGTTTGGTTAAGAGAAGGATGAAGGAGAGCATTCCAGGTGGAGGAAACTGTTAGAGGAAGGAGCCCAGAAGGAGAATGTACCTGAATGCTGAAGAACAGCGAGAGGCTAGTGTTTCTGGAGTGGGAAGCAGCAGAAAACAAAATTGGAAACTAGGAGTCAGATGATGTGAAGCATTTTATGCCATTATACAAGTTTTTCTTTTACTGGGAAGGCATTGTCAAAAGATTTCTTAACATTATTGGGCATTTCTCTCTCTCTCTCTCTCTCTCTCTCTCTCTCTCTCTCTCTCTCTTTCTCTCTTCCATTTTTCCTTCAGCTCCTCTAGCTCTAGACTTGTATCTTGCTCAGTATCTACATTTAGATGTAATCTATCTGCATGTGGAGTTATAGATGTCACCTACAGCTATGAGACTGAAAGAAGAAAGTAGGGTGTACACAGAACAGAAGAGGACCAAGTTCTGGAGTTGAGCCATGCCAACATCATGACATCAGTGGTAAGAGGAGGAACTAGAAAAAGGGACAAAATGAATAGCTGGTGGATAGAAAGATGTACCTGTCAGGATGTGATCAGAAAAGAACCATAGGATTGGTCTAGATGGGGATTTATTATAGGGATTTGGCCTTATATAATGATGGCAGCTGTTTAAAGAGTTTACACATGGCTGTTGCTACTGCCGGACCTATTCTAGGAGTGAGAGAAGCTGATGAAGCAGCTCTGGAAAGAGACAGACGTGTTGCAAGCTTACTTTCATTGAACCCCTTACCAATAAGGAGCACTGGCAGGTCGGCAACAACAGAGACTTGTACTCCAACACCAATCTTCTGAACGTAAAAAGGATATGACTGCTGCTTTGTTGCTTCCTCTCCAGTCTAACATCAAATATCTCTTGTGTCCCAACCTGGCAGTAGGCACTGTGAAAGGACAGGTATTTCAAGAAATATGGTTTTAACTTAGCTAAGTTTACAATACAAATCAACCAATAAGAAAAACTACGAATTTTAGTGACCTGGAAACAAGTAAAGGTAAATTAAGTGATTTAAGGAAGGGTAAATGGCCAATGATGCCATATGCTGCTGATAAGTACTAGTAAGATGATTGAGTAGTTATCTTCAGTGTAGAGGACATTGGTAAAATGGATAACAATAGGGTCAACGGAATTGTGTGCATGGTGGGGGTTGAAAAATATAGAGTGAAGTGAATTTTTCACTTTGTAGGAGAGGAAGAGGGAGAGAAGTAGAGACAATACCATGAAGAAGTTCTATTAAAAAAAAAAAGAGTAAGGAAATTGGGTAATAATTGACCAGGGAAAATAAATCAGAGTTTTTTTTTAAGAAGGGAGAACTGGCAAAATTTTGAAAGTTGATAGGAATCCTATTAATAAAAGCCTAATATGCTAAGTGTCCAGTCATCTGGTTGTTCATTCAACCAATCAAAATGTAATATGCTTTATGATATGCTTTATGTAGGCTGCTCAACTGCTCACTATGATGTGCACTGATCACCAGGGGGCAGATGCTCCAACTGGTGGGTTAGCTTGCTGCTGGGTTCAGCTGATTGGGACGGAACAAGACAGCTCAGGCATATCCTGGAGCCCTCCCTTGGTTCCTCCCCAGATGGCCAACCTCCCACATCCCTCCCTGGCCCCGATCATGTACCTGTGGGGGCCCTCGGCCTTACCTGCACCCTTTTGCAATCCAGGACCCCTCAGGGGATGTCAGAAAGCCTGATCTACTTGATCCCATAGGCCAGGCCAAGGTACACACTGGTGCATGAATTCGTGCACCAGTTCTCTAGTAAACCATAAAGATAGATAGATGATAGATGATAGATAGATAGATAGATAGATAGATAGACAGATAGATAGATAGATGATAGATAGACAGATAGATAGTTAGCTGATGTTTTAGAAGACTTGTTGGGTGATGTCTTTTAGCCACCAGAGGGACATGATCTGATACACATATGATGGGAAGGGCTTTCTATAGAAGTATAGCCATCTCTTTCATAGCAAGTGGGGAGGCAGACCGAGAAGTTGATGGCCTCTTGGTTGTCTGGGCGGTATTTCATCTGATAACTCCAACTTGAAGCAGGAAGAAAAGATATCAGCTAAGAGGGAAGATGGGCAGAGGATGTTGGAGGTTTGGAGGAAGTATAAGAGGTGAAGTACTATTTAGAGGTTGGGAGAATGAATGGACTCAGGATTTTAGCACAATTGGCTAGTAGCTAGAAGGACCCAGACAGGGTTCATAGCTGTAAGTCTACAAAATAAGTACTTCTACATTAACCCTGTTTTTAAATACAGAGAAAAGGAATATAACTTTGCAGCAAATTTTCATTTCTTCAAAAACTCTTCTTCTAGGTTATGCCAGCAGCAAAGCACCAGGCTAGGTAGACAGAAGCCAGCTCCCCTGGGAGTTATTTACATTAAGCTCTGTTAGCAGTAGTTCCAATTTAATAATATGCCCATAATCAAACTTCAACCTAAATTTTGAAAGCCTTTTAAAAACACTTAGTAAGGTGGAAATGTAAGGACATCCTAATTACAAACTATGTAGGGAGATTAATGTACCTCATCAAATAATTTTTTAGAGTGAGTGCAAACCAGAGCCATAGTCCCTGAATGTCCTGTTCTGTGGCCTCTTTATTGTTGCTCCTAAGCTTGCGTAGTTGGGGTTTTAGATATTAATTAAGCAGCCTGCAAAGAGAAGCACTTCAACACATAATGAGTGCATATGGGGATGAATCAGTTATTGGCACCAACCACCACCACAGCCATATGCAGCTCATTTTATTTTATTTTAATTTTTGTATTTCTCTGGTCCACCCACTAAATTTTATTTTCTCTGCCAAGTTACACCCCTGTGCTTGGTTTAGAAACAAGACACAATATTATACTTCTGTATTCACACTTAAACCACATTGTAATAACATTGGTTTCTGGTCTCTCTTCAATTATAATTTTAGGAGGAAATGATTTAAAAATGGAGAAAGACCTGAAAGAATGAGGTAACAGAATTACTCCAGTGGATATGTTGCAGTGCCACACGATTTGAGGGGGACAAAAGGTACATTCAAGGTCTTGTTCTTGCCACTGGTCTGTCCAGCCAGTTTCACTGTCTTGATTATAAAATGCTTTAAGACCATTCTTTGCGGGAGGGGCAAGGAAAGGGTGGGAAGAGCCCAGTGCACAGGTGTGTTGAAGCCAGCAGTGGGGTGCGGGGAGTGGGGGAAAGCTATGTCAGTCCAGACATTAGAACATTTAACTTTGAGAATATCTCTACAGAAAGTACATTGGACAGAGAATTTAGATGATTTCCCTAGAAAGCTGAATACTCTCAGAAATTTCCCATGGAATCTATTGAAAATTAGGTTTATAAGTGGTTGATTTTAAAGTTGCATGATCAGAGCCTTAGGAATTCAAATTAAATGCCACTGTCAGTCTTTAAACCACAAGGTAACTCATAATCCCAGAAAATCGAAAGTAACATTCCTGTCTTCTAATCAATGCCTTCTACATCAGTCTATTTTTATTTGTGTGTGACCAATATTCTAATATTTGTCTCAAAGCTATAAAAATTAGAATAGACCCAAAAGTATGACTTTAAATCTTAAGTAATCACATAATCCCCACATTACTTTTTTTTCTTAATATGAGCTTCCTGTCTCATTTCCTTTATAATATGGAATACACAGCATAAAATACATCATCACAGATATTTACTTTTAGGTTCTTTCACCTCCCAAGGCAGTAACTAGGGAACATACCTTCCAAGTAATAATTTTATCAAAAATATTAGTGTCTGGTGCTCTCTGCCTGCTTGAACAAAAGCACGGAAGTAGCAACTAACAGCAGGATAAAACATCCTCCTTTTCTGAATGCCAAAACCTCTGTAGAGCTAACACATACTAAAAGGACTAAAAGCAAGTAAACATAAGTAAAGAGCCTTCTGTAAGAAGGAGTGGACCTTCTGAAACATGCTTTTGAAGTGTATAAAATGGTCACTTCCGAAAAGAGCTGAAAGCTAACTGATGCTTGATGAAGGCATCAAAATACAAGAGTTTGGTGAAAAGACTTTCATTTCGCTTTTTGTTTTTGTTTCTCTGACAGCTATATTTCCACTGACTTCGTGCTCCTCCCTTAATCCAGAAATAATTGCATTTATGCAGAGAAATCAGGGATAATGCAGAGGCAAATCACAGATGAAAAGTGAAGTGGAAATTCTTATTATCATAGCTTTATTACTGAAAAGAAGAACGATATATAAGAACAAGCCTTTTCTCCTATCTACTCAATATTTCTTGGCATTAAGTATCAATGCCTATATTGCTTACATATGGATAGCATCTGGTTCCTTTGGTCAGAGTGCACATTTTCTTTGCAGTACTAATCATTAAGCAAGGGGAAGGCATGCTCAGGCCTCATTAGGAGACATAGGGACATATTCATTAACTGACAGAAATCAGGTGGCCACCTCTAATGAAGCAAGATGATTTCTCCAATAAAAGGACACCTATAATAGTTCATTAGTGTTAGGTATTATAATCATCTTATCTAATAAAAGCATCATATTAAAATTGACCATTTCTTCGGGACTCCTAAGCCATGCCCACCAGCCAATCAAAGTGACTGTATGCAAATTAGCCTAGCCAAGATGGCGGAGGCCACAGCCCCGGGAGAAGCTGTGAACCGGGTCCAGCAGGGCAGATAGATTCGCAGGCGGCAGCCGAAGGGGTGGGGAGCAGCCAGCCAGTCCTCGGCTGCGGCCTTGGAATGGATTGATTGCGTGGGGCACACACACACACACACACACACACACGGAGGCCTAAGCCTCCATGTGTGTGTGTGCCCTGTGATGGATTTGCAGGTGGCAGAGGCCTAAGCGATGGCTCCATTCCAAGGCCTCAGCCGAAGGGTGGGGAGCAGTCTTGGAAGGAATGGGGGAAAGAGCAAAGCAGATCAGAGGGAGGAAGTGAAGAAAAAAATTAAGGTGGGAAGAAAGGAAAAGGGGAGGGTGGGCAGGGGTAAAGATAAAAGAAAGAAGGAGTGTGGGAAGGGAAGGAGGGTAGTAGAAAAATGGGAAGAATGATAATGGAACAGAAGTAGGAAATAAGGAGGAAAGAAAAGTTTATAAATGATGAGTCAGTAGGAAAAGTGTTACATAAAGGAGAAAAATTGTGTGAGAGGAAGAAGCCAAGAAGGAAGTCAAATACAATTGTGTGTGAAGGGGATAAGATTAAAAAAGAAAGTTAATAGGGGTGACCAGGCCAGCAGGGGAGGGAAGTTAGGGGGATCAGGCAGGCAGGCAGGCAGAGTGGTTAAGGCAGGCAGGCAGCTTAGCAGTTAAGAACCAGAGGCCCTGGATTGTGAAAGTCCCCAAGAACTCCATATTGGAGAGGGTGCAGGTTGGGCTGAGGGACCACCCCCGCCCGCCCCCCGTGCACGAATTTCATGCACCAGGCCCCTAGTAAAGTTATAATCATCAAATTTAGGAGATCCACTTAGACCCAGGTCTTATGTTCTGTGTATACCTTCAGAATTTTCTGAGCTGCAAGGAATACACAAAACTAGAGGCCATTATAAATACCACAGCAATGGATATAGGGTACATTATCTCTCTGAATTAGTGTTTTGGATTTCTTTTGGATACAAATCCAGAAGTGGTATTACTGGGTCATACTGTAGTATTTTTAATTTCTTTAGGAACCTCCATTCGGGTTTCCATTATGGCCACACCAACTTAAATTCCCATCAACAGTGCATGAGCTCCCATTTTCTCCACATCCTCGCCAACAATTGTTACTTTTTGTCTTTCTGATACTAGTCATCCTAACAGAGGTGAGGTGATTGGCTCGTTGTGGTGTTCATTAAACCAGAGGCCAGGTGTCTGTAGGTATCTTAATCTATGCATATTTCACATTAACTTAGTTTTACCTTGTATCTATGCTTGTGGCACAACAGGATGCAGGAACATGTTAATTTTATCTAATCAGAGGTGATTAGCAATTAACAAAGCTGTGCTTAAAACAATGTCAACGTTATCTGCTGAATGTCCCAACCCAGATCACTGTAGAGCCACCTTCATTCTCTGAGTTCTCACTAACACAGGGGACCCTCTGAATCAGGAAGGCATCAGAGAAACAGTTCAGTCTTAGCAGAGCACTCAGAAAGGAGCAAATGTAAAAGGAAATTTATCTCCAAACACTGTGTGTTTATTATGCAATAAAAGGGACATTGGTGATTAATTTCTCTTGTGACTAATGATTATGGCTTTTGCTGAACTCATTCAAGTTGATCTTTAGAGTTCAGTGTGACCTATTATTTTTTAAATGCAGAAGGGTCTCTTATTAAACATTTATTTACTTGCTTTGTATGGCAATGAACAACACAGTGAGGAGCTAATAGTCTTCTGCCCACTGTGCAGTGGTATTTTGATACATGTAGCTAGCGTGTCCTTTATATCACCAAGAATGACAAATGATGAAATCACTGCCTCAGGGGAAACCGGTATATCTGGTGCCACTGAATTTTCCCAAGTTTAATGAATAGGGAGAGTAGTAATATATGCTGAAAAATGTACAAAAAACCTCAGAGTATACATGCTCCAGCCCCAGTAAATATTCTAGAATGTATATCCAGTTTTTATAGGCCTCACTGCATTCTAGCTTCAAGCTGGTGTCAGAGATTAGCTAAAGGATATTTGTGATATGAATGGGGTGTCCCATCATCCAATCAATACAATATGTTACTATATGTTTTAATTTTTATTCATACTCCAAACATCACTCTTTCCCCATTTCTTCTTTCTTGATTAAACTCCAGCCATTTCTATTCAGAACTAACTTCTATGCCTATCATTGGATGAATGTGTGGTTTACACCTGGTTGTGTTTATCGTCTCTAGGGAGAGCCTAAAATTTACTGTTATCAATTCAGTTCCTACAATGGTCCTGAGATTGGTCGCCACAGAAAGTTTCTGCCACACCATGGTCTCCTTAACTCCAAGGTTTACCTTTCTCACTCCTTACTGTAGTAATCTTAAAAAATCACTTTTTTAAAAATTCACTTTTTGCATGAGGAGGAGAATGGTTCCTGACCATTTATACTCACTCAAAGAGAGACCTAAAGCTGGGCTTTCTAAGCTCAATGAATAAACAAAACACATCTGTACACACCCATTTCACTAGACTTCCCTTTGACGAGGAAAATAGGGTGACTAATCTTTACTCTCAGTGATACACTGTACATGGGATCACCACTTCACCTGAGATTCTTGATGGTTTTGCATCAACTCCAGTGCAGATGTCTGTTGCCTATGGTAATGACTATAAGCCAGGCTTGTGAGGACATCATGCCTGACCACTGGATATGCATTTATAGTTCTGACCATCAAAGATGGTTAGAACACCAAGTCTACTTTTATTTCCTGGTGAGAATTCCTTGATCTTTTGTTAAGTTAGCTTATGTAATTAGGAATGTGGGAGAGGCTTGGGCAAAGCTTTGGTCCTCATCACACCCCAAGTCAGGTGATGTAGAGGAAAGTGAACCCTAACTTTTTCATGCATCAAACCTACCTGATCAGAATCCATGAAAATTATATATTAATCCTATATTATGTATTATGTTGAGTTTTTATTCTCTTGCTGTTATAACTGTACAACACACTTATTGTAATGCTATTTAAAGGTAACACATTGCCTAGAAAGGGTCAATGGGGACATATGTAATAATTTCAACAATAAATATTTTTTTAAAATAGAATTTTGTTTCTATATAATAAGAAAATATCTTAGTACAGAGGAGCAGAAACTTCATTGTCATTGGACGATGAAAGAAAACAGAAGAGAATTAACATGGAAAAGACTCTCAGGTCCTGGAGAAAAGCAAAGCATGTCAAGGTATGTTATGGAATAAAAGTTTCAAATTATTCAAACAGAGTTAAGGGGAGTAAGAACTGAGTCCGCAAAAGCTCAAGACTCTCATGTGGGACCCATGATGTTTTTACTGCAAGTGACATTCTTCCTTTGATGGGCTCATCTTTGAACAGACCCGATGGCAACAGTTCATTAGCATTAAACCTAGTAGAAAACATCCAAGGAGGCTCTCCTTGTCAATGTGTTTAGTGTATTATGTCAGATAGCAATATCAAATAAGTGATCACTTTACCTTGCATACTTTACACTAAATTATTAGAGAATATTATGTAAAATTAAATTATGTAGGTCAACTCTAGTGGTTGGAATTAGAGAATGCTGGTTTTCTTTTTTTCTTTTTTTCTCTTCATAAGGTCATTACATCCGTTTGAGAGACCCTCTTCCTGTGTGAAGTCCATCTCTCATCTCCAACTCGCTGACCCAAATTACAGCTTCCAGTGTCTGCAGAGTCAGCTCTGCTTACATCTCATCTCCAGGGAGGAGAGGAGGGCAGAACTGTTTATATTGTGTCCCAGTTAACAGCCTTATAAAGTGAAGGAAACAAAACACCTCCCAGGGGGATGAAAGGATGTTGGCTCCCTGGCATGCTTTTTCAGGATGCACTTTTTAAGCCACAGGTGAAAGACAGTACATAGATACTGCTGGAAACTGATTGTTTTGATGCTGGAAACTGATTGTTTTTAACCTACCTTGGTTGCTCTGAAAGGTCAGAGCTATGCACCCATTGTTTAAGTTGAAACATTGTTAATTACAGCAAATCTCTACCTGTTAATTACATGTAAAATTCTTCCTTGGAATTTCCTGCCTAAGGATACGGTTGTTTTCTCAGAGACTCAATAAAAGGCTCGTGAGACCCAGGCATCAGTGGGCAATCTTACCCTGGTAAAGGAAAGATGTCACGCCTGGTCCCCCAGTTTCCAAATCGATTTTCTTCTAGTCTCTCTCTCTTCATTTTGTGTGCGGCCTCCTTCAGAACTCGAACCCTGAACAGGAACCCTGAACCGCGCTAGACGTGTAAGGGGCTCCAACAAGATACCAGGACTATCTCTCTTTCAGGAAATCCTAATAGTAATGGGAAATATATCTTCAGCCCTCTCCTTTCAGGACAGCTTTCAGGTACAGGTAATACCAATGTATTGTTTCCTTAGGCATATTTCAGAAGACAGCAATTATTACAGTTTTATCTCATAACCTTATTGACACTATGCAAAACATCCCTTCTTTGTTTGTTTGTTTTTCTTTGGTTTTGAGGGCTTCTGGATTTGGGTCACATGCATCTCATTACATAAAACCTTTCTTCCTAAAATTTTAAATATCCATTTTTTCCAGGTAAATTATCTTCATTTTGTCAAATTATTCGTTGAGTATTTGTACATGTCTGTATTTCACAGTGCCTGCTGCTTACTGACACTTCATAGTTCTTTGCTCTCTCTCTCCATTCTTGGATTTATTACTTCTACTTTGCTTTAAGGAGTTAATTCACATTTTTGTGAGAAACAAGTGAGTGCTGAATATACTATTTTTTGTGCTTACTGCAATTCCACATCTACTTGTAGTTCTATTTGTAAAGTTTAATTATTCCTTTAATCCGGCTGCAGCTTTTGTTTCACTTGCTTATATCCTGAACCGCTGTTAAAAGGGTATAAATGTACTCTGCTTGTTGACATGCTTAAGTGCCTCTTGTAAGCTGTTCTTACAAGCCCCTGGCAAACTGAAGACATTATTAGACTAGAAAAAGTAAATAATAATACTTTCCCCCCCCAATAAATCCAAATGCATTTTAACATAGCTGTAAATGTTCACTCATTTTGTTGAAGTGAGTATAAGGAAATGATACCCATAACTATGGTAAAAGATATTTGTGGTACCAGGTGGTAAAACATTTTTTTCCAAATTTGTTAAATGGCAGACCTCCTTCCTCCTCCCCCCTTAGTTACTCCAGTTTTTTTCTTTTTTTTCTTCTGTTAGTTAAACCAAATATCATTTTTTTCACCATTCTGGGGGACAATCACAAGGCCCTCTCTAATGATACAGCTGAGTCCTATGATACGTTAGTTTGCACGTGGAGAAAGAAAAATTCTAGTCAATAAAAGAATTGTATTCTCAGGACACATCTCCTTTAGTAAGCTGTTCTATTGACATACCTTGTCCCAGGTAGGAGAAATGAAGAAGTTAGGGGCAGATAAGACCAGTAAATGGGGCACAATTTACACAGTGCATATTTTGTTCAGCCTTCTTGTTTTCTAGAGAGATAATAACTTAGTTGAATGAATTATAAAGAGCAGAAATTTAATTTTTTTTTAACAGTTGGAAATCTTAGGGAAGCCAGGATAGAAGACAGTAGCTCCAAGATTAATTAGTTTACCAACAGTGTTGAATTTGACCTATATTAACTTCCGTCACTCTTTTTCTTTATTTTGGTGGTGGATTAGTTTCCCAGGACTGCTTTAACTAGGTATCATGGACTGGGTGACTTAAAGCAATGGGGGTATATTATCTCCCATTTTTGGAGGAGGCAAGTTTGAAGTCAGCATGGCCAGACTTCTCCTGAAACCTGTAGGGGGATCCATCCTTCCCTCTCCTGAACTTTCGGTGATTTTCTGCCAATATTTGCAGTTCCTCACCTTGCAGCTGTGGCATCATCATCCCATGGCATCCTCACCGGAGGTCTGTCTTTGTATGGCCATTTCCAAAGAGGACATCGGCCACAATGGATTTTGTTCCAATATGGCCTCATTTTAATTCAAGACATTGGAAATATTTCCAATCTCCTAACTTGAGTAGCAGCTGAGGTCTATGTGGCGGTGCTGCAATAGGAAGTAAAGACACCTTGTTTACAGGTTCTCAAAATGCCAACTATTCATACCCAGACGCTGATTGACACAGTAGTTTTCCTGAAGAAAACTACTAGGGTCAGCTAAATACACAGCTTTACAGTTGAGAGGAAAATGGAGGCAGGAAAAAAAAATACATAAAATCTCCCTCTTTATTTTTTTAAACCTTTCATATTGTCTCAACATAAAATAATTTTAGAAGAATGAAAGCATTTATAGAAATATTCATTAATTTTTAAAACTATTCTTGGAACCACAAGCAGGATGCCCAAGTGAACAGTTATTTGAAAACACTTAGCAGCAACAAGTCTCTCAAGGTTATGCCCTATCCTGTTTTCCCTGTTATGTCTTTTATAACAAGTGTGGTCTCTGACATTTAGTTAATTAAATTGCCCACAGAATCTCACTTGTTTGTGCAATTCCTCTGAGAATGTAATTTTTGAAGGTAGCAAGAACAGTGGTTAACCTTGATGTGTTGGTTAGCCATAACAGCATGCTATTCAAGAAGGAAAAAATTAGAATGTGTGTTGCACGATGTATAAAAATCCACTGGACATGGCCGGGATGTGTAATACTCATGACCTCTGTGGTTCCTCAAAATCCAGATAGAAAAAAAAAATTATCTCATAATCTCAAAAGCTTCCATAGCTAACCATGGATTTCTAAACGTACTAACGCAGTTTATTAAATTCTTATCAAGAATTTCAATTTTAGCCCTAACTGGTTTGGCTCAGTGGATGGAGCGTCAGCTTGGGGACTGAAAGGTCCCGGGTTCGATTCCGGTCAAGGGCATGTACCTAGGTTGCGGGCACATCCCCAGTAGGGGGTGTTCAAGAGGCAGCTGATTGATGTTTCTCTTTCATCAATGTTTCTAACACTCTGTCCCTTTCCTTTCCTCTCTGTAAAAAAATCAATAAAATATATTTTTTAAAAAAGAATTTCAATTTTGTTATTATGGCTGTTTGAATAATTGACATCATAATTATTTATTTTTTCAGTTTGAATCGGCAATTTTGATTGATTCCCTAGAACACAGGCAATGCCTAGGAGTTTCTCTTCATTTTCAACATTCAAATCAAGACCTATGTGGCTGTCTGAATCAGGTAGGTGTTTCTCCTGCAGGCATGTTCTTGATCTGGACTGAAGAGCACTTGGCCCCAGGAGGAACACAGCCACTCAGTAAATAACTAAACTAGGGAATCTTATGAAGGTAATACTTGAATGGTGGTAATATTTGACTACTAAAGAATTGTTCCTCAGGGGAAGAAACATCAACTTTGAAGGACTGAGCAGCATTTCCAGCTTCACTGAGAGAGGTTGCCTGTGAGTCTTGTTGGCTCCATTTTGACCCATCACATGTACCTAGACACTAGAGCTGTTACTTAGTGATGCGGTTTTGTTGGTATTTAGAAGCTATGGAATGTTCTTGTCTCTATGCTGTTTGGTAGAGACTAAGGAACATTATAAAACGGGATTCACATTATGTATTCACTGCTAATGTGGCGTGAACATTTGCAGCATTAGTGTTGTTTAACACAGAATGCTTCTTACAGAAATTCTACAGAGCAGCCTCAAATAATGTGGTCTTTGAACAACAGGATACAGAGAACAAAAAGAAAAACATAGATAATACATTCTTCAAATAAAATTTCATACAAATATCAAATATATGAAATTGTATTTAAAAAATAAGATCTGACCCATGTTATCTCAACCATCTTTAAAAATTACAGATTTCATTTCTATTTCTATGAAGGACTGAATAGAAATGATGCACTAAAATATTCCTTTAAATCTGTTAGCTCTTCAAGGGCAAACCTTGCCCTGAAATTATTTTCTAGCATTCAGAGAAATTAGCAGAGCATTGGATATCAAATGGTACTTAATACATATTTATTGAATTTTATCACACTCCTGAAAGAAACATTACCTGACAATCATAATTTTGGAAAATAAACATTGTACTCAGGAGAGTTATTAAAATTACATTTTCAACTAGCAATGATGAGTCCTGGAGTTGGAGGGGGAGTTGCTGAGTTGCTGGAATTTGAGAGCTGCTGAAGGAAAAAGTGTCACAAATAAAGAAATAATCCCCCCAAAAGCACGGGAACAACTTGAGTGTGATGGAATGAGGCAAGCAATGCGAGCATCATGCACAATACTGATGGAAGATGATGCCTGGACTTTATAATCCTAGCTTTAGTCAAATATATTGGAAATTTTAACCACTAGCTTGGAATTAGAATTTTACTGAAGAATAAGAGGCATGTATTGCCTAATGCAGAATGTAGAGAGAGGATTATAACAGGTGAGGTGAAAATGAAGTTAATAACACTGCTATATTGGTTTTAAAACTTAATTAGGAGAGATTTCCATTCCTAGCAATAGGGCAGAGTAAGCATTCTAAAAAGAAGAGCCATGACAATCACTCACTGCTGTATATAACATGACTAAATAAATGTCAGCCCAAATCAGAGCAGTAAATGAAATCAGAAACAGGTTTAAGCTCGCAGGAACTTTTTATAGCAGATGGACATTCGGAGACATCTGTTATGAAGAAGAACTGAGTTCTAAGCCTTCCATTCCACTGAGACTGGGGAGAAGGAGGTGTGAGTCTAAGAGTCTCACTTTAAGCAGAGGCACTTGAAACACCTGGAAATAATCATCCAACCAAAAGAAAGTGTCTGCGAAGAATAATGTCACTTCTGGAGTTTAGTCAAATTAACAACAACAATCTACTCTAATAAAAGAGTAATATGCAAATTAACCATCACTCTGAGACACCTAAGCCACGCCCACCAGCCAATCCACACCCCCAGCCAATCAGAGTGACTATATGCAAATTAACCTAGCCAAGATGGTGGCCGGCAGCCATGGAACTAGAGCAAACAGGAGGCTTCTGTTAAGCCAGCTGGGGCTCTGCTCAAGGCAACAAAGTTTCAGTTATAGAAGATAAATAAACCCCAGAAACCTGATTTCAGCCAGCCTCGCTGGGACCTTGGGTCAATGGGAGCTGTGGGCAGTCTGAAAATGGCCCTGAGCCCCTCACTCAGACTGGCCAGGTACCCCAGTAGGGACCCAAAACCTGAAGGGGCTGTGGGCAGCCTGAAAATGTCCCTCAGTCCCTCACCCAGGCTGGCCACACCCCCATGGGGTGAGGGTCTCCACTGGGGGGCTTGGCCAGCCTGCAAACAGCCATCAGCCCCTCACCCAGGCTGGCCAGGCATGCCAGCAGGTGGACATCCCCCAAGGGGGCCAAGACTGCGAGAGGGCACAGGTTGGGCTGAGGGAACCCCTGAGTGCACAAATTTTTGTGCACCAGGCCCCTAGTCCTATATAATAAAAGACTAATATGCAAATCAACCAAACAGCAGAATGACTGGTTGCTATGATGTTCAATGCATGAGCTGCCCCCTGGTGGTCAGTGCACTCGCATAGGTGGAATGTCACTCAGCCAGAAGCCACCAATGCTGCACTAAGGATGTCTGTGGGGAGTGGACTTAACCCCAAGAGCTCCCAGACTGCAAGAAGGCACAGGCCAGGCTGAGGGACCCCTTCCTCCCCACCCCCCGCTCTATGTGCATGAATTTTGTGCATTGGGCCTCTAGTCTTATATAATAAAAGGCTAATATGCAAATTGTCCCTTCAACCAGGAGTTTGACCAGGAGTTCAACCGGAAGTTCAACCAAGGGGCAAGGTCTGCTGGCCAACCACCTGTGGCCCCTCCCCCCAGCTGCTATTGACCCTGATCAGGGCAGGCCAGCTGGACCCCACCAGTGCACAAATTCATGCACCAGGTCTCTAGTATATATATCCTCCTATCTAATAAAAACAGTAATATGCAAATTGACTATCACTCCAACACACAAGATGGTCGCCCCCATGTGGTCAAAGATGGCCACTCCCATGTGGACACAAGATGGCCACCACAAGATAGCTGGCAGGGGAAGGCAGTTAGGAGTGACCAAGCCTTCAAGGAGACAGTTGGAGGGGACCAGCCCTGCAGAGGAGGGCAGTTGGGGGAGACCAATCTGCAGGGGAGGGCAGTTGGGGGGAAACAGCCTGCAGGGGCAGACAGTTGGGGGCAGCCAGGCCTGCCGGGGAGGACAGTTACGGGTGACTGGCCCGGCAGGGTAGAGCAGTTGGGGGCTACCAGACTGGCAGGGGAGAGCAGTTAGGCATTGATCAGGCTGGCAGGGGAGTGGTTAGGGACAATCAGGCAAGCAGGCAGGTGAGCAGTTGGGAGCCAGCAGTTGGACATCCCTCCAGGGGTCCCAGATTGGAGAGGGTGCAGGCTGGGCTGAGGGACACACCCCGTGCACAAACTTCATGAACTGGGCCTCTAGTGTAATCTAATAAAAGTGTAATATTCAAATTAACCCTCACTTCATTATACCCACAAGCCATGCCCACAAGTCATGCCCACCAACCAATCAGGAGCAAATATGCAAATTAACTAAGATAGTGGTGGCCATGGAGCTGGAGTTGCCCTTGGCAATGGAAGAAGCCAGGCCTTGAGCTCTGCTCAAGGCTACAAAGTTTCAATTATAGAAGATAAACAAACCCCAGATACCTGCTTCCAGCCAGGCACCCCAGGAAGAACCCAAACCCTGAAGGGGATGTGGGCAGCCTGAAAAGGCCCTCTGCCCCTCACCCAGGCTGGCCAGGCATGCCAGCAGGTGGACATCCCCCATGGGGTCCCAGACTGTGAGAGGGCAAAGGCCGGGCTTGAGGGACCCCCCCGAGTCCACAAATTTTTGTGCACTGGGCCTCTAGTATATATATAAAAGGCTAACATGCTAAGTGTCCATCTGTTCAGTAGCTATGACATGCACTGACCAACAGGGTTCAGACAATGCAGGAACTGCCAAGCTTCATTGACTTGGCAACTGTGGTCTCAGGTGATGCATTCTGAAACCAGAGAGGAGGGAGCCCGGTTTCTCCTGGGGCCACGTGATTCCATACTTGGTCACGGGTTATATTACTGCTGGGGCACTGTCAGCTCTGAATCTGGTTTACAGCACACTTGTGTTTGCGTTCTGCACCCTGTGTGACAGCAACTTTGCAGAGTGTCCTCTCACACTCTAGGACCCCTCAGGGGATGTTGGAGAGCAGGTTTTGTCCCAATCCCCACAGGCCAGGCCGAGGGACCCCACCTGCCAGAGGGATCCCACTCACTCCGCAGATGACCTTTGAGCTGCGGTACTGCCCCAGGGGTGGCCAGCAGGGGAGGGATTGTAGGAGGTTAATTCCAGAGCATGTCTGGCCCATCTCACCCATTCCCACCCTTCCAGCCACCTTCTAATTAGTTTCCTTTCAATGTGCATGAATCCATGCACTGGGTCACTAGTAATCATAATAATGAAGCTATGTGTTCTGGAAATTGATTTCCTATTATTATAACACCTGCATTTATTTCTTAAAACCAAACATTCTGCATGGAAATGCTGAGAGGCTTTTGCCTATTGCTTTAAATGTTAAATTACAACACTTTTTATGTGAATCCAAACCCCTATCCATTTTATTGTCCTAACATATCACTAAAATTCAGTAAACCATCTATACATAAGCAGAAATTACAATAGGAAATAAAATGCTTAAAGCATTTTCCCCAATCAGTTAAAAAATATTTTGTTAGCAAATATGTGGGATGATGACTGAAAAATGATTAGGAGCAGGTAATTTTCTGTTAATTATAAATTATATGGGGATATATAAAATTATGTACAAGTTTCTAATTCATTTCATGAAAATAGGAAGAATACATTAAAAGACAATTTACATAGAATAAGAAAAAATGATCTTTAAGCATGTGAATACATATACAGCCTCACTAACAATCAAAAATGGTAAATCAAAACAATAAAATTTTATTTTTATATAATAAAGTGGCAGATATTTGAAAAAATTAATTATATGATATCTTCCTTTAAAAAACATTATATGGTACCATAATGCTACCTTTTATAGTAATAAAAATAAAACAGTGGAATAATCTTTCTTTTTCACATTATGTGTTCTTTAATATTTTTTGGAATGTGTGCGAATTTGTCCTTTTCCACTTCATTCATTTATTCACCGAGGAGAGTAATTGGCCCAGCGAAAATTTGGGTGAGTTTCAAAAATGCAAATAATTGGTGCAAAGTGGAGCCATAGGAAACACCAGACAAATCGGAGTGGAGGTCAAAGGACTCTGGACATGCTTGGGAGATGAGGCTTACCTCTGCACATTATCAGAAAGCCACAGTGGAGTTGAAATATGGGAGCAGCATTGGCAATCACCATTTTGGTAGATCACTATGGAGACAGTGTGTGCATGATTGAAATAGAATATTAGAGAGGTTGAAAAAAATTAAAGAAAAAAAATCGACTCCTCAGAGGGTGTTGTCAGAACTGGGCTATTGAAACTTGTTGTTTCTATCAGAGAAGAACTGTGGGTGATGGCAGAACCCAGGGCTGCTCCTGGGTCCAGATATCTAAAATGGAGCAAAGTTGAAGTTCTTAGAGATTGTGCAGGGAACCTACTACAGGGACCAGATCTTCAATGAGCTCTAGAAACTTGCACATTGGGATTGTTTCAGCTGGAAGGTGAATGTCTCAGTGCATGATTTGCAAAGGGGGGGTTGGAGGTCATGTTGGGAGCTGAGGGTATGATCCTCCTGACATCAGGTCTGAGGTATACAGGCTTGAGAGTAGGAGCCTGTACCCTGAAAGTGGGCTTTGGGGAATAAGTGCATTCTAGGGGAAAAACTTACTTTAAGGAGCAAAAATAGATAAAATATTTTGTTAAAACAAAATTGTACGGATTTTTTGGATTCTGAAGGCTGGAAAAAAAGAAGGAAGGATCCAGGGAAAAGAAACCCAAAAAGCACAGAAAAAGAATGTGTAGGAGATTCCAGGGTGTCAGTGAAAATTAAGTTTTATGTTTGTGTGTGCACTTGTGTGTATGCGCTGTAAAAGAGACAGGGCTCATTTTGACTGTGTCTTGGCAGAACCTTAATCAATTTCAGTGACAATTCTGGAGGTGTGAGTCTAGAATGCTAGTATTTAGGCAGAAACAAAACTCTCATTGTTTGAGGGTTTATGATGCCTGCATCGTAATAGGTCCACAGCAAACTAGGCTGGAGGGCCTGGCTAGAGGTTGCAGAGCTCAGGTGGACTCCCTGTCTGTTCAGCATCAGGTCCTGGTGCCAGGGTTGTTCCAACAGAGGGATGAGGTGCTGGGAAAGACTAGGTGAATCACTTCTAGAACAACACAGACGAGTTGGTGCTCTTTACTCAGAGAATGAACAAGGGCCCAAAGTGAAGGACAGAGTTAAAACTAAGTTGTCTTTGAATTTCACTTAGAAAATTAAAATATCTCTTCTATTTTGTTCTCATATAGTGATAATCAGGCACTGAGGGATTGAAATGTAAAGTAACTACTATCTTAGACACAGAAAAAGAGAATTCAAAAGATTTTTGATTCTTCTAGGCTCAGAAATAGTAGTGCAAAGAATGACCAGTTTATCCTATATAATAAAACATAATATGCAAATTGTCCCCTCGACTGGGAGTTCAACCAGGAGTTTGAGCAGGGGACAGGGCCAGTTGGCCAACCACCCATGTCCCCTCCCCCTGGCTGGCCCCAATCAGAGTGAGCTGGCCGGACCCTACCCATGCACAAATTTGTGCACCCTGCCTTTAGTTATTATATAATTTGTGCAGAACAGAAAAGAGAAGTAAGAAAAGTTGGATATAGGTTTGAAGAACCATTGGAATTAAACTTTACTTCTCCAGTGAGGCTGCACCAAATACTTACAGGAATGAAGGTGTAAGACCTAGAGATCAATGAGGTACTACATGTGCATATTAGAGACCATAGACCCTATGAAAGTCCAGCAACTTTAAAGTGCAAAAACAAATCTGTGAATAGTTTTACAAAATGGAAAATATTCAAAGAAGTGAAGAAGAAAATGAGGCAGCCTAGAAATGAATGAACGTATATTTGTTATGGAATGTGTGTTTTGAAAGAAAAAATTTCATACCAGAAAGTTGTGAAAATTCTGCTATAGGGGGAATTTATAGATATTCTAACTTACCAGAACAAATTTTAGTTTTAAAGAGTTCATTCCATTTTTAGATGAAGATATATTTGATTATCTTCAATCTGAGAGTGACCGGAGATTCTACTGTTTTAAAAAAAAGAGAGGGGCTGAGCACATGGTAATTCAACATTACTTCTAGTTGTACTAGTGTGGTTCAGAGCTAGTAATATACAGTAACTATAAGGTAGACTATCCTTAATTCTGACTGTTACCCTGCATAACCGCATGTCTTTATTTTTAAAACTTTCTTATTATCTCAAGTAGTGCTCTGGCAATAGTCTGTGACTTTTACTTTGGGTTTAAATCTATCCTAAGGAGATCATTGGGAAGCCAGTCCTTTCACTCTATCAGCTTATTTTACTGGAAATCTCATCATGCCCTGATCTCTAAATGATTGTTTTCTGCTTCATCTTTGGGGCATGTAGAAAGTGCTTTTAACATGCCTAATGCACACAACCCCCCTGAAATGGAACTGTGGATCAACTATTTGTCCTTCACTTAACCCTTACACAAACCCCACCTGCTTTAAATAGTTAGTCAGTCATTGGCTGCATTTTGCCATGTTAATTTTTATGAGTCCATAATTAAGTATCTTATTAATATCTTAGCAATTTCAGAAGAAGCTGGTGTTCTTGGGGGAGTTGAAATAATGTGATTGTGACCACGTGCAGCTCTGTTGAGGGTGCGATTTCTAAGAGTGATTCTGTGGAGAATGAATTTTATCAATGGTAGAGTTATGGAAAGCACCTTTGGCTTCTGCATTATTAATGATGACAAATGGGGGCCCCAAGCGTCCTTTACATTGTTTACTAAAGATAAGCAGCTTATACCAAAATAATAGTAGATTTACTTAGGAAAAAAATGCAAAAAGTTGTATATTCTGAACAATGCAACATCTACTTATTTCATCCATGGGAATATTTAACTTACGGCAAATTTCCCAGTTAGCCACTCTAGACTGAACTTTGCATTATGATAGAGTCAAGAGGTAGGCAAGGCACATACAATTGGTAAGACTATATAAGCATATTGTTGAAAATCCCATGTTGGAAGAGAATAAGTTTATTGAAGGAGCATGAAGTTGACATTTAGTGTGTAGTTACTCTGCCTTGAAAAACAGTGCATGCCATTTTGCTCATAACTTGGCATTCCCAGATAATTCGCTAGGTATCACCTATGCATCACTCAATATTATATGATACAAGTCACAACTCAAAGATTCTCCCTTTTTGTAGACAAATAATTGTGTCCAGAACAATTAATAACGATACAAGAAGGGCATTTTGTACTATTTACAGTAAATTTTATACTATGAATTACTTTAATTTTGTTTTTTAAAACAACCTATGAAGGAACCTATGCATGTTGTAGATGAGGAAAAGGAAGCACCAAGCACTTAAGTAACTTGCTGAATGGACAGTTTTGGAAACACCCTGGCTCAGAGCACAAATACAGACAGTTGGGGTCCAAGACAAGCTCACACCACCGTGATAAGCTGCATCTCACATTCCACCTGCACCCAGAATAGACAAGGACTCACCCAAGGTCAGATAGCTATTTGAAAACCCAGCAAAGACTTGTCAGGTTACTCTTTCTGCCCAGATGTATATCTAAGGTCAACTAATTAAGTTTTCATCTGAAATTCTGAAAGCCACCCATAATAAATAATTGAACATTTCTCAACCCAATTTACAGTATTTATTTGCATATTTATTAGACTTGAGGTTTGTAATTTTCCTGCTTATATTATTTCTTTCGACACTTCTATTTCCTCATGTGACTGTGGCATATCTCAAGGATACTGGATCCATAAAGAGAGGAATTCTCTCTCAACTTCTCACGTCAATCCTCTGCACTGGGTCTTTCTCATTTTATCATCCCTTTTGTTGACTTTATGAATGGAACCTGGGCAGTTTGTCTATGTCCTGTGGGTCAAATTACAATTTGGGAAAAAATTTTCCACGAATCTTTTAAGAAAAGACAGCTTTATAAGTCCCATATCTATTTTTAAAAAATCCACTTCCACTTTAATCACTCCCTATAAAAATTTTAATGACTATGTATCAGCAGAACTACAGGTCAGTTATTAAAACAGGACCATGAATAATTTCTAACATCCTTCTACTTCTTGAGTGCCAGTGATGGCAACAGATAATAATTTAGCACATCTCCCAGTATTAGTTGGCTCAGTAAGAAGCTGTCCCACTTGGCATGTGGCTGCTTCTTCAATCACACTGGAAGGAAAGCTACTCTGAGCTGGCTCAGTGTCACCCCATCTCATTAGAGTGGAAACGGCAGTGGGTCACATTTGTAAGGGAAATAACAGGTGAGTGGTTTTTATTGTGTTCTCAATCCTACTGAATAAATATCCATTTGACTCTCAGATGTTGATTAAGTGAAATAAAACCTAATAGTGCCATTCTACTTGTATTGAATGATCTTCATTTCTGCAACTAAAAACCGTGGATTGTTCAGTTCAGTGGCAGGTTTGTTGTTCAAATTACTTATTTATTTATTTATTTATTTATTTATTTATTTATTTATTTATTTATTTATTTTTTACATAAGAAGCATGTTTTTTCTAAGCAAGGCAATCTGTAGATTTTCTTTAGGTTAATGAATTTCTGTTCCACAGTACCTCCCCATTTACAAAGCTCATGCAGCTCATACAAATTTGGTTAAAATGTATGCCTTTTGTTTGAAAGCTTTTAACATTCATTCCTTTAGAATTCAGATTATTTTGAAGTAGTGACATAGAATTGGGTAGTGGGTTTAATATAATTATAATAAAAAGGAGAAACTGGGAGAAAGCAAAAGACAGAGAAGCCAATATTAATGGTTCATGATGCCTTTGGTCTTGTGCAACACTTGTCTGGGGACCTTCCCATGACAGCCTGTTACAACATTTGTGCATGACTTTTAAAACCTTGTTCTTAGTGGAGACAGCATGTCCAAGTCCCATGTAAAGATTGTGCTGGGCTAAGGATCACCATGGAGTTGATGTTTCTTTCTCACTCCTCTTCTAATGCTGAATCATTTAAGCAAATTACTTTGGGTAAAGAGCATACAGGAACTACTGTGGTTGCTTAGCCCTGAACCCCCCAGAGCTAGCCTGTTATTTATTTATTTTTCTTTATTGTTAAGGTATTTCATATTGTGTCCTTATCCCCCCATTGCTCTCCCACTCCCCCCTACTCATGCCTTCACCCCCTGGTGTCTGTGTATTTCCAACTTCGCCTTCTGCTTGGGAGCTTTGTATGCATACCCCAGGAATGTCTGTAGGTCTGGAACCTGCAGTAGCCCTGAACCAGTGGCTGGGGAAGCCTATGGTAGCCCAAATTTTTCCATCCCTGACCTGCAAGATCCAAGGAGAGCTATTCTTCATGGAACTTTGTCTCGGATTCTTTCCCTTTTCTCTCCTGCTCCATTTTCTGCTGGGTTTCTCCTGAGTCACCCACAATTGAGTTCCTCTCCAGGAAATCTGACTAAGATTCAAATTAACTCTGTAGTACTGCAATTTCCTCCACCAGGACCATGAATAAAACATGGCTTACTCAGATTTACCTCTTGAGTCTAAATGTAAGAATTGCTATTTAAAATATGGTCCTCTGGAAAAAGCAGATGAACAAACTCAGGGAGACACATGATTTTGAGCTACAATGATGTTAGGAATCATCTGTTCCAACTTGCCCACTCATAAAGTGGCTGATGTCCACAGTGACTTGCCCAAGACATTGCTCAATGAAAGGCGTCTTCTAGAGACTTGGATTTCAACCTTCTGAATCTCCAGCTCCTTCTCTCTCTACTTGAAGTTATTCTATGGGCAAGCAGTGCATCAGGTTCTGATAGCCTTAAACTAACCATCACAATGGGGGTTTCAGAAGGGAATCTTCTAACCTGACATTTAATTACATGGTGGACTGGAGATATTCAGAGCATTGTTGCACAAATTTGGACACTAGTGGAGTCTGGAGGCCACTAAAGTAGACAGAAAAGTAACTTCCAGTTTCTACTATGCCTGAGTTGCAAGATCTGTTTTATCAGAGCCACACAAATAGAATATATAATAGATATAAATATATAATATATATAAAATGTATATATATTTTTATGATATATAATTACTAAATTCTGAAAATCAGGTTATTTTTTGACACTAAGGTAAAATCAATTTTTCAATCATCTATCTAATATATATATATAAAGAGAGAGATTGGGAGAGAGAGAGAGAGAGAGAGAGAGAGAGGGAGAGAGAGAGAGAGAAAGAGTCTGGTGCACAGTAATTTGTGCACTTGGGGAGGTCCCTCAGCCCAGCCTGTGCTCTCTCACAGCCTGGAACCCTCTGGAGATGTCCACCTGCTGGCATGCCTGGCCAGCCAGGGTGAGGGGCTGATGGCTGTTTGCAAGCTGGCCAAGCCCCCCAGTGGAGACCCTCACCCCATGGGGGTGTGGCCAGCCTGGGTGAGGGGCTGATGGCAGTTTTCAGGCTGGCCAAGCCTGCCCCACCCACCCACCGCACCCACCCCACCTGCCCCTCCGCCTGCACCGCACCTGCCTCTGTGGCTGCCAGCCTCCATCTTGGCTGAGTTAATTTTCATACAGCCACTCTGATTGGCTGGTGGGCATGGCTTGGCTGGTGGGCGTGGCTTAGGCATCTTGGAGAGATGGTTAATTTCAATATTGCTCTTTTATTAGAGTAGATAACAAATATTTTTACCTGGTGTCATGAAATAACCTCTGATTTTCAGAATTTAGTAAATAATCTTACAGAACATTATTTAAATACTAGAGGCCCAGTGCATGAAATTCATGCACTTGGTGTGTGTGTGGGGGAGGGTGTTCCTCAGCCCAGCCTGCACCCTCTTGCAATCCGGGAGCCCTCGGGAAAACCCATGGGAAGTGGGCCTAAGTCAACAGTCAGACATCCTAAACACTGCTGTGGAGGCGGGAGAGGTTCCCGCCACCACCATTGCGCTCGTCAGCCATGAGCCCGGCTTCTGGCTGAGTGGTACTCCCCCTGTGGGAGCACACTTACCACCAGGGGAGCAGCTCTTGCATTGAGTGTCTTCCCCCTGGTGATCAGTGCATGTCATAGCAACTGGTCATTCTGCCATTTGGTTGATTTGCATATAGGCCTTTTATTATATAGGATATTTTGTAGGCAAGGAAAAGCACTATTTATTTATTTATTTATTTATTTATTTATTTATTTAGTTATTTTTGCATTCATTAATGTAGCAGTGGTTCAAGGCCACTGGACATCATCCATAGGACAATGATGTGTTTTTTTTTAAATATATTTTTATTGGAGTGCAGGTATATGAAAATCTGTGCACTTTGGGAGGTTCCTCAGCCCAGCCTGCACCCTCTGGCAGTCCAGGACACATCAGGGGATGTCAACCTGCCTGCTTAGGCCTGCTCCCCCAGGGGATGGGGCCTAAGCTGGCAGTCAGACATCCCTCTGGCAGCCCGGGAATGCTCAGGGAATGTCCAACTGACAGAGGAGGCAGGAGAGGCTCCCACACCGCTGCTGTGCTGACAACCATCAGGCTGACTGGTGGCTGAGTGGAGCTCTATCTGTGGGAGTGCACTGACTGTCAGGGGGCAGCTCCTGCTTTGAGCGTCTGCCCCCTGATTGTTAGTGCACATCATAGCAACTGGTCATTCCTGGTTGTTCCACCTTTAGAGTAAATTTTCATATTATATTTTTATTATATAGGATTGATTTCTGAGAATAAGGGAGGGGAAGAGAGAGATAGAGACATCAGTGATGAGAGGGAATCATTGATTAGCTGCCTCCTGCATGCATCACACTGAGGAATGAGCTTACAACCTAGGCATGTGCCCTGACTGAGACTCAAACCATCACCACCTGGTTCATAGATTGATGTTCAACCACTAAGCCATGCTGGACAGGCAGGACAATGGTTTTGAAGACTTGCTCACCCCTGCTTGGCTTCCACTCCACATAGTAATCTCTATATGTAAGCCTCATTGTAGAAAGACTTGTGATTATCCTATATAATAAAAGTGTAATATGCAAATGAATGACTGAACAGCGAATAGCCATCAGATGATCATCCGGACAACCATCTGGGACCATGCTATGACACCCACTGGTGCCAGGCCAGCCAAGGTGGGTGTGATGTGATGGGTCAGAGGCCTGGCAATTGCCTCATGATCACCCTGCAGCGGGAGGCCCAGGCCACCAACTGACAGGCCACAGCGGGTGGGCAGGGCCTCCCTCTGTGAGGGAAGCCCAGGTCCCAGGTGCCAGAGGGAAGCCAGTGCTGGCATCCAGGGGAAGGAAGGTCTACTTTGGCACCAATTTCACGTACCAGACTTCTAGTAAAACCACAATTCTATACCTAAATGGTAATTTCTTTCAATGCAATCAATAAATTAACAACTGGGTCCAGAAAAAATTTTCCCATTTGGCATTCTCTCTGCCCATAGTCTCTAGACAATGTAGAGATTCAGCTATTGTAAAACAATATGCTTTCCTCGTCACACTGAAGCCATGTCTTGTTTATTGCCTGCTGACTGATGGAATGACTCTCATAATGCTCTATCACTTTTATATTTCTGCCAATTTCCTGAAACTGACTTAAACTTGGTAAGAGCCTTTCTACTGAAAGTGGTAATTGTTTATTAGATATAGACAATACCTGTGGAAAGTCACATAAATCAGCCTATTGATGCACTCTTTTACTTTTACTGTTAAAGACATCTTGATGAGATAAGGACATAAAGGGTGGAAGAGAAAAATGGGCAGTATTTTAATTCTCATGGGGACATTATTCTCTATGTAATCTATATCTGACCACAGTCACCCAGCTATTTAGAGACAGATTATGGACATGACTCCCAACAGGGCATCTTATTTTTTCCCGTGGAGTTTACAGTCCACTGGGGAAGATATTTCAAGAATGCTATTCAGGAGGTAGCATGAACTGAGTTGTTGTATACTTTCTTCAACATGTTGTAGATAATATGTTCTATAAAAGGTGACAAAATCATTATTCTTTCATTCTTCATTTGTATATGTTATACTTGTAAACTTGTGTAAAACTGTCTTTGTATTTGGTTCTCTACATAACAGCAAAGATTGGAAAATATATAACCAGATAACAGAATATTATTTATCACTAAACCAAAAAACAAACAAACTAACTAAAACATCTCTCCAGCCATGAAAAGACATATCACTAAGAGAAAGGTGAAAGAAGCCAATCTAAAAAGTTTTTATACTGTATGATTCCAACTCTCTGACATTCTGGCAAAGGCAAAACTATGGATATAGGGGTTGAAGGAAGCAGGAATGAAAAGGCAGAGTATAGAGGATTTTGGGGCAGTGAAACCACTTTGTCTGATATTGTAATGGTGGGTTCATGTCATTAGACATTTGTCCAAAACCATAGAATGTACAACACCAAGAATGATCCCAATGTAAACTATGGCCTTTGAGTGATAATGTCAGTGTAGGTTCACCAATTGTAATGAATGCACTCATCTGATGGGAGATGTTGATAATGGGAGAAGAGGGTTGTGTGTGTGTGTGTGTGTGTGAACTTTCCCTATACCTCACTCCTAATTTTCCTGTGAACCTAAAACTGTTATAAAAATTAACTCTTAATGATAAAAAGACATAATACTGAAGCTTATAATCCTATCTAATAAAAGAGTAATACACAAATTAACCGTCACTCTGAGACAAAGATGTCCTCACCCATAGCCACAAGATGGTGGCACCCAGTCCCCTCACCCCAACCGTATCCACTGCCACCCGACACGAAGCACTGTGTGTATCTGGTCAGCAGCGGAGGCCCCCCTCGAGGCTGTGTGCAATCATTTGCTGCCTGGTGCAAAGTGCCCGCACCTGGCCCAGGGCTTGGGGCAGGCACTTTGCTCCGTGTGTGCCCCATCAGCCGCTGTCGGGCCGCTGTGTGTGATTGTTGCCTGCCAGGTGCTTCACACCGGATGTGTACGGTCAGCCTGACCTGAACCGTGAAGGGACTGTGGGCAGCCTGAAAATGGCCCTCTGCCCCTCACCCAGAGTGGCCAGGCATGCCAGCAGGTGGACATCCCCTAAGGGGTCCCAGACTGCGAGAGGGCACAGGCCGGGTTGAGGGAACCGCCCAAGTACACAAATTTTTGTGCACCAGGCCCCTAGTAAGTAAATAAACCAAGTTACTATGAGAAAAGTAACTTTAATGGCATTAGAATATGCATTCTTCTTGTAGATGTTGACATTCTTACTGACAGCATGATGAGACTTCTCGACCATCTGTGTGTCACTCTACAGTATTTCTCAAGCCTTTTCACCACAGCAAGCTTAGAGAACAGAAACTGACACCTGTGGGTACAGCAATACTTAAAGGTAGATTTCATTTAATATTTTTGGATCATGGTTGATTGCAGGTAACTGAAACTGTATAAGCAAACCCCTGGATAGGGGGTAATATGTCTACTTTGTTATTACATGTAGTTCATCCTCCCACAGTTATTTCCAATCTCTCAGTTTCCATTCTCAGAGAAAATGGCATTTACCAGGTTTTATATTGTAACCCTGGGTAAAATTTATATACATTCATGAGTGTGTGTCCCTTTTTAACATTCAATAAAATATGTGATATGGTGACTCCACATTGTGTACTTTGCTATATTGTATTTTTTACTTATTAATAAATTGTGAGTACCATTTCATATCATGATCTACTGACCTGCCTTATTCTTTTTTTCTTTATTGATTAAGATATTACATATGTGTCCTTATCCCTCTCCATTGCCCCTCCCAACCCCTCTGTCACTCATGCCCTCACCCTCCTGGTGTCTGTGTCCATTGGTTAGGCTTATATGCATGCATACAAGTCCTTTGGTTTATCTCTCCTCCTTACCCCCACCCTTCTCTACTTTCCCTCTGAGGTTTAATGGTCTGATCAATGCTTCTCCATCTCTGGATCTGTTTTTGTTTTAAGGTTGTACTGCATGGGATTCATACATGTACTGCAATTCATCAAACCAACATCCTGGTAACAAGCAGCAATGTTGTCTCCAATTTGTTTACCTCAACTAATACAGCAGCACATGCTGTTTATCCATGTTGCTCTAGGTGCTTGTGAGAGCATTTATGTTGGATAGGTTTTTAAACGGGTCAGATGATATGGCCATTGTAACTAAAAATGTATTGTCAAATTTAACTCCAAAACGTTGTTCCAATTTGGATGCCCCTTTCCCCACTTTTCTGATAATACACATGGGTTCTGTGAGCTGACCAGCAAGATGAAGCTTTCTTTTGTCCACCCCCTCATCTCCCAGAAAACCATTCTTGACCAAATCTCATTTCAAATTTACAGCCTTTCCTTTGTTCTATAGTATTCTCAGAGCTTATTTCATTGTCACTAGGGAAACAGAGAAAATTAGGAGATAAATTCTAAGTACTCCCCCACCATATGTGCCCATTGAACTACCTCTGCAAGGTCTGTGTTCCTTTCCGTGACCTTGGAATTCTGTTCCTAACTCAGTCCAGCCTCTCTCTTGGTGTCTTACACTCTGTGTTGTCTCATGTGCTGAAGGACATCACTGCAGGAAGTCTCCCCCTCTCCCACCATCATCTGTTTTCCTCCCTGAATATGTAAGAAGAATGCATATTTTAAGCATTCTCAGCACACACAGGTATAATTTTGACCATTTTAAGAGAAAAATATATTGTCCCCACATTACTTTTCAACTTCGACCCTGTTTTCCTTTCCCCATTACAGCAACACTCATTGAAAGTGTCTGTATAGTCTGTCAGCCTCCTGTTCCTCTCCTCCCATTGCCTCCTTCTGAACACTTCCCCTGCAGATGTGGGATCTGGAGAGAGACTTGGTAGGGAGACACAACAACTAATAAAAACAGCCTAGGCCAGAAACAAAGATAGTCATTGTGTAATGGAAACCACAAATATCCTTCAAGAGGGGACAAAAACAAAAAAAGCCATCCATTCAGATAATGGAATGACATGCAGTTACCAGAAAAAGACAAGGAAGATGTGCTGTATGGATAACTCAAAAGGCCATAATGGTGTATGTGAGATGAAAGAATCAAGTAACAAGAGGAAACACACATACATACACACTTCAATTCCTCTGCTGCCTAACTCAGAAAATAACTGGCATCCAGTGAGAAGTCACGTGGACTAAGATAAGGGCTGTCAGCTGGGCGATAGTGGCCTAGTCTGATCTCCCTTATTAGCTATGTTTCCATTTACTTGAAGGTTAATTTAAATTCAGTATGCAATCATTAGTGATGTTATTTCCAGTGATATTGCTGCTGAATGGTAGGCCGGTCTGTTCTAGCTAAGCATAACTCTAGTTCCAGGTGAAGCAAAGAGAAACCTAGCATTGGTGAGATGAAATTTAAAATCCACCATGTTACAAAGCATGGCAAATCATAGTGAATGCTTTCTGCACCAACTATATATTTCATAATTACATGGTTTAACTAAATATAGACTGACGATGTGCTGAAGCGTTGAGATGAAAAATGTAAAGGTAGGTCCAAAATAGTTAAAAGGTGAATTCACTTTTATATAATTGTGAAACTTCTATCGCGTTACTTTCTTACTGATTTTGCTTTCTTATGATCTCGACAAACTGCGACTTTTTTAAATGGACCCATAAGATTTCTTTCCTTCTCTGTGTATTTGTTGGAAATTCAAGATATCAACTAAGAGGTTTTCCCAGGTCTCTAGAAAAGGAATCCCACAATTGCGATAGAATGTTAGGTGGTATTAGTTTTCTGCATGATAAGATTATGAGTTGAAAATGATGTTTGGTGTACTTAATGGCTAAATATTATAAAATAATATACACAACTTGGAAAAAAGGAAATAATAGAAAAGGAAATTCCATATAATTAGCAAAACATATCTCAGATATAAATACTAGCAATGTTAGTGTACCTCCATTATTACAATCCATTGGTTCATTCAGTTTTTAATTGATTTTTAATTAGTGATTTGTAACGAGCATTTCTAAACTCACAAAATTGGCCTCCACAATAATTTTTATGCAGGACAAAGTGTGCCCTTTTCAGTTTGTGCTGCAATTCATTCAGTCATTCCCTTTCTGTGGGATTAATATCACTTATGCTCTAAATAACATTTGTGAAAGGGAAATATTTGGATGTTAATTAATGTGTTTACATTAATTTGTGTAGTTTTGTTGGTTTCATTGCCTTGATCCTATTTCAGTCTTCCGATGTAGGGATGGAATCCACAGCAGGACAACAAAAGAGAAAAAGAGGGAGGGCTCAGTGTTAATCTTTTGAGTTTCAGACTTGAATTCCAAAATTCCCAGAAGAGTTAATTGCTAGAAAGAAAAAAAATTGAGCCTCAAAATTCAAATTTCTGATTTTAAATTCTCAATGTGAGAGTTTTGCCATAAACAAACAAGTGAACATAAGTGGATCATAAGTCTAATAAAGCTGAGCATCAAATTTTCCACCATGGGATTGAATAAAGTAATTAGCAAGTTAGAGAAATAAAACTATTTCAAGGACAAAAGTAGTATGTAAACTCCAAGAGATATGAGGGGGAATAATAATTTCAAAGTGCAATAATCACAAATTGGTGTGGGCATCTCTGAATTAATTAAGAATAAAATTCATAAGACAGGAGTGTTGGAGGTCAATATGCATGCTCCATTCAATATAAAAAGCACACACCATGCTATGCCCACTTAACATTGTAGCTTATAAGATCCATACTCTTTAAAAATAATTTCACATATTTACGATATTGAGTTATATTAAACTAGAGGCTCAGTGCACAAAAATTTGTGCAGTCAGGGGGTCCCTCAGCCTGGCCTGTGCCCTCTCGCAGTCTGGGACCTGTCGGGGGATGTCCATCTGCTGGCTTAGGCCTGCTCCTTGGGGGAATGGGCCAAAGCTGGCAGTCAGACATCCTTGTGGCAACCCGGGGTTCCTCCGAGAATGTCCAGTTGCCAGTGGGGAGCAGGCCTAAGCTGCAGTTGGACATCCTTAGCACTGCTGAGGAGGTGGGAGAGGCTCCCACAGCCAATGCTGTACTGGAAGCCATCAGCCTGGCTTGTGGCTGAGCAGAGCTCCCCCTGTGAGAGTGCACTGACCACCAGGGGACAGCTCCTGCATTGAGTGTCTGCCCCCTGGTGGTCAGTGTGTGTCATAGTGACCAGTCATTCCCAGTCGTTCTGCTATTGCATATTACCCTTTTATTATAAAGGATAGAGACTGGTGCATGGGTGGAGGCTGGTTGGTTTGCCCTGAAAGGTGTCCTAGATCAGGGTGGGGGTCCTGCTGGGGTGCCTGGCCAGCTTGGGTGAGAGGCTGAGGGCTGATTTCAGACTGGCCACACCCCTTTCAGGGTGGGGGTCACTGATGGAGTACGTGGACAGCCTGGGTGAGGGGCTGATGGCTATTTGCAGGCTGGCCATGGCACCCAGCAACCCAAGCTCCCAGCAAAGCTGGCTGGAAGCAGATATCTGGGATTTACTTATCTTCTATAACTGAAATTTTGTTGCCTTGAGCAGAGGCCATAGCTGGCCAGGGCAGGCAGGAAGCTTGGCTTCCTCCATCTCTAGGGCAACCAAGCCTCCTATGTTCTAGCTCCTGGCTGCCTGTTACCATCTTGGTTGGGTTAATTTGCATATAGTCACTCTGATTGGCTGGTGGGCATGGCTTGGGCATAGCAGAGGTGCAGTCTATTTGCATGTTTCTCTTTTATTAGAATACACTAGAGACCTGTTGCATGAAGAGATTTGTGCAATTGGCCTTCCCTTCCCCTGGCTGCAGGGCTTTCTTCCAGCACCTGGGACCCAACCTTCCCTCGGGCCACAGTGGAGAAGCCAAGCTTCTTCAGCCTTCAGTCTTTGCTCCCGCAGAGCCTTCAGTATTTGCTCTGTGCTTTTGTATGCAAATTAACTGCCATCTTTGTTTGGTTAATTTGCATATTCATCCGATTGCCTGGTGGGCATAGCAGAGTGACACCAATTTGCTTGTTTCTCTTTTATAGATATAGATTCTTAGAAGTAGAATTTAAGTGTCTGATATTTGAAGTGTCTGATGGAGTAGGTGGATCTTAAAACTGAGTTGGTGGTGACATTAGAGATGAAAATGGACATGGGACCAAAAAAAAAAAAAAAAAAGATTCCTGTAGACTCTAAGAAATAAGAAAGATACAAAGGTATGTTCAGTGGGTCTCAAAGTGTCATTGAGGAGTGACTGTTCCTAAAACAACAAACTAAAATACACTGGAAGACAGAAGCATTTTAAGATTTTTAAGCTTGTTTTTATACATATATGAAGTCTCTCCTCTCTATATAAAAGTTTGTGTGTGTGTACACATGCAAACAACACGTTCATTCCACTTTACAAACACACAGACTCCTTGTCATAGAGCTTATATTCTTATTATTGCTTTGTTTTTTATTGTCATCACAAACTAGATTTCCCTTACTGACTTTTAAGTCTATCACCAAACCAGTGATTGGCAAATAATAGGCATTCATTGAATATTATAAATGTAAAAATGAATAATAAATGAATACATAAAGTGGTTAATTAAGAGTTAATGTAATGAACTTTATTTGTTCCTAGATGCCATGGGGTGAGCAAAGCAAATGTAATTATATTTTGAAATATTACAATATTTTCCAAATCAACAGAATCATTGAGCTGTTTTTTGTTGTTATTTGTTTTATTTACCTTCTCAAAACCTTTAGAAAAGATACTAGAGGCCCAATGCACAAAATTTGTGCAAGGGGCTTGGCATTTGCAGACACAGTGACTTGTCTCGGCCTTGGCAGCCCTGGCTTCATCTGGAAGTTCATCCGGAAAAGCGTCCAGAAGTTTGTTTGGCCATCTGGTCCGATTAACATATTATGCTTTTATTATTATAGATTACCTATCTTAACTAATAAAAGCGTAATATTGAAATTAACTGTTTCTCTGGGATGGGGTAAGCCACGCCCACCAGCCAATCAGAGGGGCTGTATGTAAATTAGCCCAGCCAAGATGGTGGGGGAAGACACACGGAGGCTTGCCTCCATGTGTCCCCCGCCACTATCTGTTGCATTCCTGCAGGCCACATGGGAGGGGCGGGGTGGGGGGGCAGGAGGAGCGAGCCACCCACCGCCCCACACCTCCACCAGCCCCCAAAGCAACCCATGGCAGCCTGGAAGTAGATCCATGAGTGCCTCC
Organism: Murina feae; assembly: GCA_004026665.1. NCBI lineage: Eukaryota > Metazoa > Chordata > Mammalia > Chiroptera > Vespertilionidae > Murina > Murina feae. The sequence goes on from PVJC01002995.1 coordinate 60,083, forward strand.
GTGAGTGCCTGTGACCCTCCGCACTGGATTCCAGGCAGCTGGGCAGCCTCGGGGGGTGGAGGATCGGAGCCAGCTCCACCTCTGAGGCTGAGGCCTGGAAATTGGTGCAATCGGGGCACACAGCACACATGGAGGTGTGTCCTCCGTGTGTGCTGTGTGCCCCAATGGATTCCAAGGTCCCAAACTGTGAGAGAGCACAGGCCGGGATTAAATACCCCCCCCTCCCACCTCTGCCGAGTGCACAAATTTTTGTGCACCAGGCCCCTAGTTACAATATATATTACATTTAAAAAAATATTTTTATTGATTTCAGAGAGGAAGGGAAAGAAAGAAACATCAATAATGAGAGAGAATCATTGATCGGCTGCTTCCTGCACCCTGCCCTCCACTAGGGATCAAGCCCACAACCTGGGCATATGCCCTGACTGGGAATCAAATCACAACCTCCTGGTTCATAGGTCAACACTCAACCACTGAGCCACATTGGCCTGGCAATATATACTACATTTTGATATTAAAAAGTGGTTGTATTTCACTTACACAATTAATCTAATTAATATTCCTCATTGTATGTATTAATGCCATTCTTTTTGGTTCAAGGGACCCTTTGTCACTTGATTATCTTGTATATTAGTAAGTTAAATTTTTTGGGGAAATGATTGAATGATTTGATAATGCTGCAGTTCATATGCTATTGTTCTGAATATTTCTGTATGCTCTCATACTAAAATCAAGGCACTTCTTCAAGTTTCTTCTTATGTATGGAAACTGAATGCAATAAGTAGTTTATCTGTTTATTAAGCCATGCTGTGAGGCAGTATCAGGTTCCTCTTCCCAGTTATGCCTGAGTGCTCCCACCGCTTTGACTCTGGTTGTAAATATGAATGTACAGACCAGGAGAAAAATCTAAGTGAATTCGCTCTGTAGAAAGCAATTCACTATCCCACCACTTACTCAATACTGAGAGAAATACCTGGAATACACAGAATGCATTCAAAACGGCTTCTCTGCCTTTCTCCTCCACTCTGTGCTTCTACAGATTCTCTTTCCCTTTAAACATTTCCGTCTTTATACCATATGCCGGTTGATGTTTATTGTAGGTTGTGGTTAAAAGCTATCAGCAGGGTATCTCTGGCAGATCTATAACAGGTGGAGCTGTTCTCATAATCTGAAAATAAATTGGACTAAGCCTGTTGGGTCATATTTGTTTTCATCTGAGTCCCAGTGGATGAGCTTAAAAGAAGCAGATTTGTTTATCACGAGTGGAGGACAGTGGCTCTTGCTGCTCCTTTTAACGGGATCGGTTATTGGCTTTTATAAACCAGAAGGGCGCATTAATCCGTAAATACTCCCCTCCCTACAGCCTTCTTTTAAGCTCAGAAAGTCTATGTGATTTTTTTCCTGTTTCAGCTAACAAAGCCGTTAATAAAAATGAGCCCGAGCCTTCAGTACTGGAGGTGACTGACACGTCAGTCTCGGGAAGACTGTCCTGGTAGCTTTTTCCATCTTCCTTTCCAGGTCACATGGTTTGGAAGGCACATCTGTAATGCATTGTTTGTAATTTTTAAGTTTTTAATGTTGAAATAAATGTATCTATTTTTTTATAAATCTTTCTATGTATGCATTTGAAACAGCAATGATGGGCTAACATATTATAGCATGAGAAGCCAATGCACAGAGAATCCTCTGTTTTCTGAAGTCGTGATTCTATTTTTTTGGAGCTAAAAAGTGCGGCAGTGCTACCATTTGTACATGCTCATGTTCAGTTGGAGCTCTACAAAAGTAAAAGGTTTGGGTAAAGCACACACCGTAAAGTGCACTTCGGAGGAACAGAAATAACTTCTTATGGCCAAGACATAAACAAGCTCTGAGGATCACATTAGAAAACTGCCTGCAGTGGGAAAAACAGAACCACTGCACGAGGGCCCAGTCAAATGTCTAAATTTAACAGTGTGAGTACAATGATCACCTAGTCTTACAGTTTTTAATAAAAGTTTGATCTCCAACAAGGTTTTGTTAGATTGCATGGAGTAACCCATTAAATTATTTGTCAAAAAAAGCAACACTAAAATAAAGAGGAATGGGTTCTTAGTCTAATATTGGGATTAATTAACTAAACTTCACATGTTAGTCCTCAATGTCCTCATCCAAAGTGAGAACATCAGTCATTGTTGCAGACAATCCTTACTAGGGACCCTGAGGAGACAGACCCTCCCCTCATATCCATGCCTTGGTTTGATGGCCTCCCTTGAGGAAGGATATCAGGGGAGGGTGTGTCTCACCAAGGTCCATCATAAGGTCATTTGGTTGCTTCCAGCCCTAGAATATTGCAAAGGTAGTGAGATGTCACTTCCACAATTGGTTTATGTCAAATTGCAACTTCTGAGTCACTAGCAATGTCTCTCTATTGCCTCCTCAGCTTACATCCTTTGGCAGGGCAAGCAGTCATATTAGCGAGGTCTAAGGGACAAGAAATTAGGGCTGGACTCTGGTCACAAACCAGCTAGGGACTCAGGCCCTCAGTCTAACAGTCTTCATGGAACTGAAGCCTGTCAACAACCAGTGTGCGGTATACAGACCGTCCCTTGTTGAGCCACCATATGGGACCCAGCCAAGGTCAACACCTCACTGCAGCTTATGAAGACTCTAGAGCAAAGCATCCATCTCCTCCGTTCCTAGATTCCTGACCCACAGAAACACTGATATAGTAAATGTGTGTCGCTTTCAGCTGCACATTTGTAGTAATTTATTATTCAGCGATAGGTAGCCAATATAATTGTTTTATAGACCATTTCAGACCTTTTCACTTTTAATGATGCTTCATTTCTGTGGCAGAAGATCAAGGAACACAGAGTGTGGAGCCATCACTTATGTTTGAAACTTACCTCCCAAGTAAGTTAGTGTTGGGCTTGTTACTTAATCTGCGTTTCATCTTACTTTCCTCAGCTTTATCACGGCATAATATGTGCCTTAGAGTACTACCATGTGAATAAATGAGTTAAGGCATGTAACATGTTTGTGACCATGCCTAACACAGCAAAATATTAACATGAATGGTCTGTAGTGATGATTATACTTCCATATGTAGGAACATTCTTCCTCAGCATATGAGACACAAATGAATAAGAGTGGACACTGGGAGGAGGAGGCTGGGGTGCAGCATTCCTCCTCACCTGCAATGGGGGTGACTTTCTGAGGTGCCCATACCTCCTAACAGGGGGGCGTTTAGGTGCAAAAGAAGCTTTATGTGCTATAGGGAAATACCCACTCTAAATTTTGCATATTTGATATTCAGGACAAACCAATGGGGTAACTTCTAGATTCTACCTAGTGAAGAAGTATCTGTATGCCAAACAGGATTACTCCCTTACCAGTGAGCCTTTCAAAGGCTGTTTATGGAGCATTGTTGGCACCATCAGCAAGGAGATTCCACATGAACAGGGAAGACCATAGCACAGCCTCAAACTTGTAACCAGTGCCTCTGACATCAGTGAGTGAATGAATGAGAACAGAAACCCTCACACTTGCCTGGGATTTTTAAACCTCTTTGTGTCACATGAAGGACAGATGACTCAAGAACAGTGGCCATATTCCTGCTGTCCTTTCCTGTGAGTGGCCACTCGGCCCACAAATGCCCACAAATGCAGACAGAATAGCAACATTTTAGTTTTTTTGCATTAGATTAAAATATATATTCAATACTTTTTTTTGATACTTTTGCTTACCTAAAATTATAGTTAATTTAAGGAACTGCTTTCCAGAAAATAGTCATAAAAGAATGAAGTCAGAAATTTGTAGTTTGTAAAATGTGAAGTCAGTTTTGTGTCTCCTTTTACTTTTCATTTTGAAAAAAAAATTATCAGCCAATAATTCCAGCCAATAAGCTCTTCTCAAATGAAGATTAGCATATTAGAGAAGCACTGTTCAAAATCATATTTAGAGTTTCTATTAATCAGTTGTGAGTACCATGTTTATGACAATGTTTCTAATGTGTTTAATGATAATGTTCAATATAGTTAAAAAGTAATACTTTAAGCAATAAAACAAAATTTAAAAAAAAACAACAAAAAAGTAAGGAATCTTACCATGGTTTTTGGTAATAATAATATATTCATAGCACTTCTTTTCTTCAAAGATCTGTGAAATTTCCTTTGCATAGGTCATCTTATATTTTTTCTTCCTTTTTTCTTAGTATGTTTTTAGAGGGAAAGATGGATAGAAACATCAATGATGAGAGAAAATCATTGATCAGTTGCCTCCTACTGGGGATGGAGCCCATAACCAGGGCATATCATATGCCCTGACAGGGAATCAAACCATGACCTTCTGGTTCTTGGGTTGATGCTCAACCACTGAGCAACACCAGCTGGACAGTCATCTTATATTTTTTAATAGAGATACATGGAAACAACCAAGGGAACTCATGATTGGATTCAAGTTTCTGTTTTGTCACTCACCAGATATGGAAGAAAGCTGGAGATACTGATCAAAATGTCTGTCTTGATATCCCCAATTATAAAATGAAGGAGTACCTCATGAAATTGTTACAGAAATTAAACAAGTATTTAAATTATAAATAATTAAATTAATATAATTGCTGTTGTACACAGTAATATTACAGTAGACTATAAGAATGAGAAAGTCTCCAGAGTTCTTGAGAGTACATTCATGTCAGACGTACACTCTCCACAAATAATGTAGAAACACTGTAATGTAGAAGCAGAATTTAACAAATTCAGGCTAAGGGAAAATATAAAATGATTATTCATATTTTCTTGGTGGATTTAAAAACATAATCTGTTTCACATATGTTGCTGTAGACTCTTCATAAAACCCTTCCTAAAATTATGGAAAGCTGATTTCTCATGTTTTCTTCCTAAATTTTACAGTCAGAAGATTTTGGGGTTGGATGTGTTGTAATGTATATGGAAATTATATGTAGTGCAAAGCAAAGCACCATCCCCCATCAAACTTAGAGCAGGGCTAAGAGAAAAATGTGTGGGGTGCTCTTCCTTCACCCCTGCTGTATACAGATGCCTACTAAAATATTTGTGTTCTCACAGCCTGAAAGAAATGTAGAAAATGATGTGATTTGGAGAGTTACTGGATGTTGCAAAGATAAGAATGTTGTGGAAGGGAAAGACTGGGCAACGATATTCATAGTATCTGTGAGACATATATTGTTTACACCATCTAAAGCACGAAACTTGTGACACAACCAAGGGCTTATCTGCAACACATTCAAGCAACATCTATCTAGGGTTCATGCCTATGAAAGTAAAAACAGAAATAAACTAGGGAATATATTGAAGTTGAAAACGCAGTTTTTGGGAAAAACTGAACTGAGTAATTCTACTCCATATAGTGTAGAAAGGGGTCACTTGATGATATCTAGTTGGTAGCTGAGCTGAGCTGGTCTGGAGTGTCTAAGACAGCTTCATTCACAAGTCTGGTGCCTTGACTGGGATGGCTGATAAGCTGGATACAGCTGGACCCCTCTTCCTCTCCATGAGTCTTAGGTCCTGTCCATATGATCTCTTCAGCAAGGTTATTGAGCATCTTACATGGGCTTATATAGTAGCCTCTCTCTATCTGCAGTTTCACTTTCCACAATTTCAGTTACCCACAGTCAATGGTGATCCAAAAATATTCAAAGGAAAATTCTAGGTATAAACAGTTCTTAAGTTTTAAATTATGTACAGTTCTGAGTAACTAAATCCCGCTCAGGACAGGGATCATCCCTTTGTCCACATCTCCACACTGCATGTGCTCCCCACCCATTAATATTTGGTAGCAGTCTTGGTTATCAGGTTGATAATTGCTGTATTGCTGTTCTTGTGTTCAAGTAGTCTTTATGTTACTTAATAATGTCCCCCAAACACAAGAGTAGTGATGCTGGTGATCCAGATATCCAAAGAGAGTTCATAGAATTCTTTCTTTAAGTGTAAAGGGAGTACAGTACAATAAACTATTTTGAAAGAGAGACTATATTTACATAATTTTTGCAATATATGTATTATATTTCTACTAGAGGCCCAGCACATGAAATCATGCATGAGGAAGGTCCCTAGGCCTAGCCTGCAATCAGGGCCATCTTCTGCCTGTTTGCCAGTCCCCAGGCCAAATGCCACCTCTCTCGCTGGGAAGGGTAAGTTGTGGGCAAGCCCTACAGCTTCTGTCAGTGGTGGTGGTGGCAGTTCGGCGCCCACGTGAGCGGCCCTGAGGGAGCAGCATGTTCCATCAGCGGCCAGCTTGGTGCACACGCATGGACATGAAGTCACCGGCGCCCATTTTCCCACCAAACTGAGCCCCTGAGCATCCAGGGATGAGCTGGGGATCCCAATGACTTGGCAGCCAGCCTGGTCCTCCCGCCACCCACCTCAGCTCCCCCATTCACCATAGCTGATTCAAGAGTTGACCAATGTACCTTATGGCAACTGGTCAAGTGGTCGTTCTACTTGTTACACTTGTGGTCCCTGGCTTTTTATTATATAGGATTTTATTATTATTATTAATCTTTTACTATGCCTAATTTATAAATCAAACTTTATCACAGGTATGTATGTATTGAAAAAAAATAGTATTTATGAGGTTCGATACTCTGTGGTTTCAGGCATTCACTGGGGCACACATATCCCCAGTGCATAAGAGGGAACTGTTATACTGCCAATATTTTTAAGACTAGAGCCAGCATCTGCACAGCATTATCTTTCCTACACTTCATTGGTCCAGTACACATTCAAAGAGAAGTGAAAATAGAACCCACTTTGATGGAATTCTTTGGCTTAAGACTTTATGTCATGTTTAATGCACCACAAATTTTGCCTTGTAAACTTATGTTTCATGTTATATTACTAATCCTTCTGTCTTAAGATTTGTTGCACCAAAGTTTCCCATAACTTTCTGGAATGTCTGTCATTACTTTGTTGACTACCCTCCGGGCATCCGACCACTCTTTTTCTACGTCTATAACTTGGGGACAGTGTCTTGAATCAGTGGTTCGCAAAGAATAGTCCCAGAACCAGTAGCATCAGCATCACCAGGAAACTTGAAATTTTCAGATCCTATTTCAGACCTACTAAATCAGAAACTAGGGATCGAGCCCAGGAGTCTATGTTTTTAATAAGCTATCTTGATAATGTTGAGGGCCACTGTTTTAGAATTGTACATTACCTAATGAAAATTAATACTATCTGAAACTAGTCTCACACAAAACTAAAGTTTGTGTTAGGTGTTTTATTTTTTTTACCACAATTTCTTAAAAAAGAATGTATTGAATCTGTAAATATTATAGTGAATTATATGCAGCTTTCTGAGCAAAAGCAAACAATGCCAAAGAAATCTCTGGCTTTCTCTAATTGATGTCCTCTCTCAGCTGTTCTACTTACCTGGCATGCAGGAGAGACTTCCTTCCACCCACTCAAGGGACACTCTTCAGAGACATCATACCTTTTCTTCCTAATGAATCAGTTCTGAAAGAACTTGTATTGTCTCCATCTTGATAATAGTTAATACACAGCTAAAAAAAAATAGGTAGTTTTATTGATCCTCTCTATGACACCTCATTTTCTGTGTTGCTGTTTTTTTAATTTCTGATCTTCATTATTTCTTTCCTTCTGTTTTTGAGTTTATCCTATCGTTAATTTATATTCAGGCTTTCCTATTATCTTTTTAAAATTTAAATCATTTTTATTTTTCAATTACAGTTAACAATATTATATTAGTTTCAGGTATACACCCCAGTGATTAGATATTATATAATTTACTAAGTAATCATCCCAATAAATCTAGTATTCATCTGACATAATACATAGTTATTAGAATGTTATTGGCTATATTTCCTATGTACCTCTTAATCCCTTAACATTTTTCATCCATACCCCCCCACCCCAACCCCCAATCTGGCAACCATCAAAATGTTCTGTTTATCTATGAGTATGCTTCTTAACTTTTTGTTCTGTTTTTTTTTAGATTCACTTTTTAATACATATGTACTTATTGCCATTTTATAGTTCATTTTTTCTCCTTCTTTGTCTTCTTCTTGAAGATCTTTAATATTTCGTGTAATACTGCTTTGATGGTGATTAACTCCTTTATCTTTTACTTGACTGGGAAGTTCTTTATCTCTCCTTCAATTCTAAATGATAGATTTGCTGTGTAGAGCATTTTGGTTGTAGGTCCTTGTTTTTCATCAATTTGAATATTTTATACTAGTCCTTTTTCACCTGCAAAGTTTCTGTTGAGAAATCAGCAGTCTAATTAGACAGTCTAATGGGAGCTCCCTTGATCAAACTCATATGTCCAGGAGGACAAAAAAGAAAATAGATGCCTCTACCAAAACTGTATCACAAGGATTTAATGAATAATAAAGATTTGCTAAAAGAATTATTAAAACACAAGAAGTTATTTGCTATAAAACTGGAATACAAACAAAATATTATAGCATGGAGGGACCTGGGGAGTATTACGCTATGCAAAATAAGCCATTCAGAGAAAGACAAGCATCACATGATCTCACTCAAATGTAGGGAAAAGAGGGAAATATATAATATTTACAATAATAAATTTCTAAATTAAAAGTAGTATAACACACTATTCTATCATATAACAATTATATATAATATTTTTATTAATATCTTTTTCATTGATTTTTTAGAGTGTGGAAGGGAGGGGACAGAGGAAGAAAGAGAAAGAAAGGAGACCATGTATGAAAGAGAAACATTGATGAGAGAGGGACACATTGATTGTTGCTTCCCATAAGCACTACAACTGGGGCCGGGGATCGAACCTTCCACCCAGATATGTGCTCTTGTCCAGAACCAAATCCCAAGACCCTTCTGTGCATGGGCTGATGTTCTAACCATTGAACTGCTTGTCAGGGCTAACACTTACTAGTATGTTTTAAATTCATAGATTAAAAATGGTTTATTAAAAGTGCTCCATAATCATCAAAAACAAAGATGGAGGGTGTGGTATCTCAGAAGAAAAGAGAAGAAAGTTACACAGGAAGAAGGGAGTAGATGTTTAAAATCCCCTGTTCACACATTTACCTCTGCTCCCTTCTGAAAACCTACTAAAGGGTTTTGAAATATATAAAAGCCTACAGAGATAAATTAACTAAAGAGGAAGTATTGACTCTAAGTAATCAGGCTGAGAGACCACAAGGACCTGGCATGCCAGGAACATTATTTTGTAAAATACACTCAACTCAGCCAATAAAAGAACGCTGATGCCAATTGAACTCCCTGCTCTGTGCAATCTGTTAAATTCTGTGCATGTGGGCATGTGTGAATAGAAAAAAGCTGTTACTGCCAATATTCCTGTGAAAACATTTAAATACCAAATAACTTGTTCTTTTAAATCTGAGGAATGAGTAATTTGGGAATAACATGTTACAATTACTGCTCTCCAAAGAATAACAACACTGCTCACTACTAAATTTTCACTTTTTATTTCCTCCTTAGTCACTTCGTAAGTGTATATCTATCTCTTGTTCGTACTAATGCTAATAATATCCTCAGTCTGTTAAGACGTCACTCTGGCTCTGCCTTGAACTTGTATGAATCTGAGCCACCTTCTTGCTGCCGCAGGTGAACATGGTCATGCACACCAACCTTCTCTCTCTCTCTCATGAGTTTCCTCAGGGCTGTCCTCAACACCACTTCCTACTGCCACTGCCCTCACCTACTTCAAACGTGGGAGGACCTTTGACATTTAAGTCATGGTGTGTGACTTCTTGATCAAAACCCTGCGAAAAAATCTCCATTTCACTCAGAGTAATTCCACAATCTCTATAAAAGCCTTCATGATCTGCACTGCCCACAAAGCACAAAGCCCCTGTTACTGTGGCCCTCTTCCTCCCACTCCCCTTAGCTCACTGCCCAAAAAGCCTGGGTTTCAGGCTAGCTCCACCTTAGGGGTTTACCCTGACACTCAGTCTCTGCTTGAGATATATATATATATATATATATCAATCAATATATTTCTAATATATACATATATATATCTTAACTAATAAAAGCATAATATTGAAATTAATCGTTTCTCCGAGACAGGGTAAGCCACGCCCACCAGCCAATCAGAGTGGCTGTATGCAAATTAGCCCAGCCAAGATGGCGGAGGCCACAGCCCCGGAGAAGCCGCAGACCTGGCCCAGCAGGGCATACTGAAGACCTCTGCCCGGGATCCAGGCAGCAGCCACAGGTGGGAGCAGCCAGCTGGCCCCGAGGCTGAAGAGCCTGGATCGTGGGGCACATGGAGGCCTAGCAAGCCCACACTGCGGTCCAGGGGAGACAGAAGCTGTGCCATTGGCGGGTCTCCCATGCAGGGGTGGATGGTCCAGAGGTGGAGGTGCTCCTGCTTTGCAGTTGCAGTGCCTGGGGCTGCATGGGCAGCTGCCACCTGGCTGGGGCTGAGCCCTGAGCTGGAGGTTAATGCCTACTCCCCATGGAAGCTTTAATGAGGGAAGAAGGGCTGCTCCCTCCCTCTCATACACACACACCCCCTCCTGGGCCCACTCTCTCACTGGCTCCATTTTCTCTGCCACAGGGGCAGGGGTCACCCTTCAGAGCTGTGGTGAACCCATCAGAGCCAGGAGACGGAGAGATGGGCAGGGGATGGGCAGAGGGAGCAGCAGCCAGGGAGAGTTTGAGGGGAAGTAACCAAGTGGGGGAGGGGTGGAACAGGATGGAGGAAAGAACTTTATAAAAGAGTCAGTGGACTGCAGAGTTAAAAAAAAGAGGATGTATGAGTGAACTGTAGGGCCTATAATGAAAACCAAGTGTAGTTGTGTACTGGGGACAGATTTTAAAAGTAGAAGTCAGAAAAGAAAAAAAGATAAATGATAGTGGATAATTAGGCAGGTAGATAGGTAGGTATTAAAACAGTGGAGGTAAGTAGAGAAGAATGTATAGCAAAGATAGGATGAGAGAAAAAGAGGGAGGGAAGAAAAGTTATAAAGGGGGAGCTGGTAGAGCTTGAAAGGAGAATGGGAAGAAGGAAGGAATGGGGAGGGAGCAAAGCAGGTCAGAGGGAAGAAGTGAAGAAAAAAATTAAGGTGAGAAGGAAGGAAAAGGGGAGGGTGGGCAAGGGTAAAGATGAAGGAAAGAAAGAATGTGGGAAGGGAAGGAGGGTAGTAGAAAAATGGGAAGAATGATGATGGAACAGAAGTAGGAAATAGGGAAGAAAGAAAAGTTTATAAATGATGAGTCAGTAGGAAAAGTGTTACATAAAGGAGAAAAATTGTGTGAGAGGAAGAAGCCAATAAGGAAGTCAAATACAATTGTGCATGAAGGGGATAAGATTAAAAAAGAAAGTTAATAGGGGTGACCAGGCCGGCAAGGGAGGGCTGTTAGGGGGATCAGGCAGGCAGGCAGAGTGGTTAGGGCAGGCAGGCAGGTTAGCAGTTAAGAACCAGAGGTCCTAGATTGTGACAGTCCCCAAGAACTCCATATTGGAGAGGGTGCAGATTGAGCTGAGTGACTGCCTGCCCGCCCCGCCCCACCAGGCCCCTAGTATGTATGTGTGTGTGTATATCTATATCTATATCTATATCTATATCTATATCTATATCTATATCTATATCTATCTATCTATCTATATCTATCTATGTATCTATCTATCTATCTAGATAGATACATAGATAGATATAGATAGATAGATAGATATAGATATAGATATAGATATAGATATAGATAGATATAAATTTTTTTCTGCCAACTTTTAAATTTCTTTACTGCTCAATTCCAGGTTTCTAGAACAGTGTCTGATTCGTAACATCACCCCATAAGTGTTTCTTGTGAGTGAAGGAAAAGGGTGTTGCCATTAGCTATGTTGGGAGGGTGCAGAAGGAGGGAGCACTTGTGTACTGAAAAAAAATTCCTGGACTGTCAACTTCCCAGTGCTATCCTGCTCGTTTACCATGTTCTGTACACTTTGCTGCTCATTTTCTAAGCCTCCACACTTCAGACAGAGATGGAAACAAAGTTGTATAAAGCAAGCCTACACTAAAATCCTTAGCTTAAGCCCCAGTTTCCAATATGGGCAGGAATCCAAGTGTTCACTGAAACAAGAGCTCGCACATCTCTGACAAACCCCACCAGACGGTAAGAGCATACTTCCCCAGTATGCCTTAGAGAAGAAGGCTGGGTAGGAGATGGGCAGATCCCATTCCCCTGAGGAAGTTTAGAGTAGAAACATCCAAATAGAATAGAGTGGACCAAATAGGCTAACATACCTACTACACAAGTAGAATTACAAAACTTATATTTTATAGCTATTTGAGAGCTGTAAAGTGAGAACTAGATATATTGAAATCTCATAGACAGAAATAATGCTTCTAAATAATCTGATAATTTCTGGCCATTTTCCCCCTAATTGCTTATAGGTATGAGCTAATGATAAAGCTTAGCCTGTACAGAAAAACTCTGGGGGCCAAGCTATCCCAAACAGGACAATTTGAAAAATAAATCACACATAAGAATGGAAAGGAAAAGTGCTGAAAACCAAAGAGAAAGAGGAAAATCTTAAAATGAATGCAGGAAATAATATTACCCACCCTCCACCTCCTCCCCAACACACACACACACCTACCTTCAAAAGAAAAATAATAAGAATAAATCTGACTACTTCTTAAAAGTTTTCCATCTATGTTGGAATGTTCTTGGCCATTAACTCTTTAAATATTTTTCCTCTCCTATTTGATTTATTTTTCTTTCTGGGATCCTAACTATACATATGTTAAAGCCTTTTTATTGTGTTCTAGTAATATTTCTATTTTTTCCTGTATGTTTCTTTTTTTTCTTCTGATCTTTAGCTTGTACATTTTAATTTTTTCTCTTTTTCAAAAAGTTCAAAGATCTTGCCTTTTGCAAGGTCTAATCAGCTACTAATCCTATTAAATTAATTCAATTTATAATTTTAGATATTTTTCAACTCTAGAATTTTAAGAAATGTTTTTTTAATTCATAAATTTTCTTGATTTTAATTCTAGAATGCTATTTAAATATTTATTAATTTTATCAATTATTTATAGGGGAATTAAGCACAGGAAATATGTAATCCCTCTAAGGTATCCTCTTATTTGGTAGAGTTGTTAATTTTTGATATATATTTTCTTTTGTTTTCAATAGATTCTCTTTTCCTGATGCTGGAAGGTATTTTTAGAGTTTATATATTAAGGCTGTTCTTTACTTATACAAGGAGTTACTTATACAAACAAGTCAATATCCTACAAATACAGCAAATTATATACATACTAGGGGCCTGGTGCATGAAATTCGTGCACGGGGGTGGGGGGTGGGGGGGATGGTCCTTCAGCCTGACCTGCACCCTCTCCAATATGGAGTTCTTGGGGACTGTCACAATCCAGGACCTCTGGTTCTTAACTGCTAACCTGCCTGCCTGCCCTAACCACTCTGCCTGCCTGCCTGCCTGCCTGCCTGATCCCCCTAACTGCCCTCCCCTACCGGCCTGGTCACCCCTATTAACTTTCTTTTTTAATCTTATCCCCTTCATGCACAATTGTATTTGACTTCCTTATTGGCTTCTTCCTCTCACACAATTTTTCTCCTTTATGTAACACTTTTCCTACTGACTCATCATTTATAAACTTTTCTTTCCTCCTTATTTCCTACTTCTGTTCCATCA
>PVJC01002996.1:0-12373 GCA_004026665.1 Murina feae
TGTGACCAGAGCCTCAGCCTCACATTTGGGGAGGGGAGCAAGGAGCTGGAGTGCTCTGTGGGGGAATAGGGGCGAGAGAGCATCTCACTAACTCCCCCATCTCATGGCTAGAAGGAAAGCATGGCAGCAGGCTGTGGAATCGGACAGGCCTAAGTCTGAATCTCACTGCTTTGTGGCCTTCAGAGCCTCGATGGTTCAGTCTATAAAGTGAGATAATAAATAGCAGCTGATTCTAGTTGTTAAAAAGGGGACAATTCCACTTTGCAACTGTCATAGTAATTATTGATTCAGGAAAGAATCACCAATGGATGCTAAAACGATTGGGCAAGAGTTTACTGGGGGAAAGGACAGTCTCAAAGTATCTCCCCACAAAGCATTTATTACTTTCAAATGGGAAAATGTGGCCTTTACTTTTGTTATGCGGGTGTGGGAATGACATCAACCAGCTCTCAAACTTAGCATCACCAGTGGGGCCAGCTGACACCCTGCGCCTCCCGCTTCATGCACTGAGGAAGACGCACCATCACCTGTGGCATCCCTGTCCCAAACGCGTAAACTGAATCGAACCATGAGAAAACGGTCAGATATCCAAACTCTTCAAAAAAAAAGTCCGTACTATGAGAGGCAAAGCAGATTGAGAAGAACTTTTCCAGATTAAAGAAGACTAAAGAGATATGACGACGAACCACAACACATCAGAAAAACAGTTGCTCTGAAAGACAAAATAGCAATATGGACCGTGTGGTAGATAATAGTGTATATCAACAACATTGCCTTCATTTGCTAGTTGTCCTGGGATATGTAAGAAAATGTTCTTATTCTTGAGAGAGATGTGCTGAAGTCTTTAGGGATGAAGGATTATCATGTCTGAAACATCCTCAAACAGTTCATAAAAAATAATGCTAAGATAATTCCATCTCTGTATGCGTATGTGTAAGAGAAAGAAAGAATAAAGCAAATGTAAAATATTAGTTATCTCTTGGTAAAGGGCATTTAGGAATTTATTATACTTCTAGAGGTCCGATGCACGAAATTCATGCAAGGGGCTTGGCCCTCGCAGCCACGGTGGCTTGCCTTGGCCCTTGCAGCCCCAGCTTTGTCCAGAAGGATGTCCAGAGGATGTCCAGAAGAACGCCTGGCTGTCCAGTCTAATTAGCATATTACACTTTTATTACTATAGATTCTTTTAATTTTTCTGTAAAAGTTGTTGATCTTCCCCCACCCCCGCCCCCCATGTAAAGGAGTTGTTAAAAGGGAGTTACTGAATTAACACACTCAGGCACTAATTTAGACCTTGATGGATGCTAGTTCACACATTTGCAGGACAATGGGTCCCAAAAGCAATGTTGCCCCAGCCACGCACTAAGAGCCAGGGTCAAGGTCTTACTCCTGATCTCTTCTCTGAGATCCCCAAACTTCCACCTTTGTATCAACTCTGAGGATCTTTCTGGCCTTTGCTGAGAAGTGGGCAATAGGAAGTGATGGCCAAGGGTGTGGAAAAGACTGTCCTTCCTCTTTCCTCACTCCCAACACTGTACCTTTTGAGAGTCTGGACAGATGTGTCCACATGTATTAAGTGGTTTGTGCTGAGGGATTTGCAGGCAGAAAAGGTACTGACTGAGAAGCAGGAATGCCCCCCCCCCCCCCCCCCCCCCCCCCCCCCCCCCGCTCCCTCTCCTGCCTGCACCTCAGAGCCTCCAGGAAGACCCACGGAGAGAACATCACTCAGCCCTGGGAAAGCCAGCCCGAGTGTCAACACTCTGCAGAAAGAGGTGCTAAAATGCGTATTTGAAGATGTCTGAACAGACTTGTTTGAGAGACAACTGGAGTTGTGAAGTAATCCTGTTGTCTCCCCATGTCTCGGTTTTGAAGGCAGGGTTTGCCTGCAGGCCTCTGACCTCTAATGTGTTTCTATTTTTGTTAGCATTTGACAAAACTTTGCTTAAGACTCGGGGATGACAGAAGTCAACGCGGAGAGGAGCTTACATTGCTGTTAGGATGGCTACGTTTAGACCCTCTATGGGACAGAAGTCAGCTCAACCTGGGATCCTCCAGGCCTAAAGCCTGGGCCAGGGATGCTTTCCACTCTGTTCATACAGTTCCCTGAGCTAATCCAGCCCCTCTTTTCCTCTTGGGCTACGTTAAATTGGGACATCTGTCTCTTCCTAAATGAAACAGGAAGCGGGGTTCCTGATCAATATATTGTGTAGACGCCTTGTCCCTAAGCCAAGCAGAATCAATCAATAACTCTCTCTCTCTCCTCCTGTCTATCTCACATTTAAACTGGATGCAGAGATTATGGTCCAATGGCTGGAACTGAAAGGTGTGGATTCAGGACTAGGGTAGCCGTTTGGCTGGGGATTTACTTTTGGAAGTAAATGGTCTGTTGAGATAAATAAGGAAAGAAAAGAACCTGATGGGCAGATTCAGAGACATGTGATTTTCCCCGTTCCTGAGCCCCAAGGCACTTTCCACCTTCTTTTCCGTGATATTCTCTCCAGTACCCTCTGTTTTAGGCTGTTTTGGATATAAGTGACAGAAACTCACTCAGGCTAACTTAGGCGCAAATGGTAGTCAGCATAAGACATTAGTATTACATAGTATAGTTATTATAAGGACAGTGGCACACCAGGCCCCAGTAGGGCAGCCCTCTCTTGGCCCCATAGTTTCAAGCATCTGACCCAAGACCAACTTCCTTCAGTTCTCCTTGTGCACCAGGCTGAGCATGGCTGCTTCAGAGCCCCAGAGTGTACACATTCATGTGGCCACAGCGATGTCCTGATCTCCTTCTAGCTCTTGTCCAAATCAGGAGAAAGGCTCTGACAGGTCCAGCCTGGGTCAGTACCCACCCTGCTCCAGTAAGCCATGTCTGGTGGAGTGGGGGTCACGTTGCACCCCAGCTTCTGAAGCCTGCCTTCTGGGAAGTGTCCAAGAGGAGTCCTCTACAGCTGCGTTATATCAAGCTGCTGTGGGTGGGTTTCCATCCATTGCCCTTAAACAGAGCTAACTAAACCAAGTGCTGATAGCTTTAGGAGACCTCTTGGCCCCTCACCTCTTTCTCCTGGAAAGATTCAGCAGGCTCATGGGAGTGTCCTGCTGAATCAAAAAGCTTGTTCTTCCTAAGTGAGTGTAGAGAACATTCTTCCACAATGGATCCCATGCGAACAACTAGAATTCATGGTGGTGGCAGCTGACTGTCCCTCCCTCCCACCGGCGAGGTCCAGATTATCTGGCCCCATTTATGCATCCTGTTTTGGGTGGCAAGGAATCCTGCAGAACATTCCATAGGCTGACTCCTACTTTGCATGGACATGACCGTTGATCACATCTTGCCCTTTTAGGATGGACAAATACCAGTATTTCGTCATCTCTGGACATTTCTGGAATCATACAAATGTAACACTGGATGGAGAATTCTGGAAGTTGAACATGATTCTATAGATTTCACTAGGGACAGTCGGTAGTGCTGCAGAGGCTGAGTCAGGTCACATGAATCTTGGGTACCTCGCCCAGCTTAGGACTCTAAAGACGCCAATCGCACCCAGAGACCAGAGTTTTCTTTCCTGAGCACAAGTCCGCCTGCTGGGGCCACTGTAGGATGTCTTTCATTTCTCTTTTTTCCATATTACTTGGCAAGAGGCTGCATGGGGACTGTCCCATGCAGCACAGACAGCTGAAAGTTCCAAGTGGGAAGGACAGTAGGATGTCTTCTGTCCACTGTTGCTGTTCTAACGTGAAAATGTGACTGGCTTTTGTTAAAGTGAAGCACATAACTACTGCCTGCCATGGTTGAGAGGGATCATTCAGAGTTCAGAATAAAATATAAAGAAATGCAGCCCGGCCTGTGTTGCTCAGTGGTTTAGCATCGACCTATGAACCAGGAGGTCGTGGTTTGATTCCCAGTCAAGGGCACATGTCCGGGTTGCGGGTTTGATCCCCGGTGTGGGGTGTGCAGGAGGCAGCCAATCAATGATTCTCTCTCATCATTGATGTTTCTATCTCTCTCCCTCTCCCTTCCTCTCTGAAATCAATAAAACATATATTTTAAAAAAGAAATGCAAACACTCAGGCATGACTGGAAACTTCCCTCCCTCACACACCTAGCATTGCCCTTTTCCTGAACGTGTTCTAATGTAACTAATTTTCTCCTTTACCTCGAGTGGAACACACTTTCCTAAACTACCCAGAGCATATGCTGGCTTGTTCAAGGCCCAGCCTCCTGTTTGTCTCTCTGCCCTGGTGGGAAGCTCCCAGGTAGCTTTTAGGCTTCATGCTGGCAGGAGAACCAGGCTGTGTCAGTGCTGCTGGCAGGGAATGTGTTCCAGCAGCACACCTCGCCAGGGCGGGAAGCACCAGAGCCACATGCGTGGCACGGGGAGGGGTGTGCACAGAGGGCGTGATGGAGATGTTGCCGTACAGACACGTCACGAACTGCTGAAACGATGCCACGCTACCAGGAAGGAACTCGAGAAAAGTGGGGAAAGAAGAGAGGGAAGGTTAGGGAAGGCAGGACCTTGGCCAGATGGTCAACTTTAACATTGTCGGTGATAAGTCATGTTGATTCCATGTTACCTGATGTGATGTGATGTAATGAAAGGGCACTTCACCTCTGTGGTCTTCTTCCCAGAACCTGCAGCCCCAGTCTAACCATGAGAAAGTACCAGGCAAACCCAACCCAAATTGAGAGACATCCTACAAAATACCTGACCAGTACCCCTCCAAACTGTTAAGGGCATTCACACACACACACACACACACACACACACACACACACACACAAAACAAGGGAAAGCCCTGATTGGATAGCTCAGTTGGGTTAGAGCATCATCCTGATATGCGGGTTCAATCCTGGTCAGGGCGAATACAAGAAGCAACCAATGATGCATAGATAAGTGGACCAACAAATTGATGTTTCTCTTTCTCCCTCCATTCTTTCTCTCTAAAATCAATCAATAGAAATTTAAAAAATCAAAATGTAAAGAAGAAAAAGGGAAGCCTGAGAAACCATCATAACACAGAGCAGAAGGGACTAAGATGCAGCAACTAAATATAATGTGGCATCCTGGATGGAGTCCTGGGAAGAGAAAGGGCCTTAGTAGAAAATCTGGTGAAATGAATTGTGTGGCGTTTAGTTAGTAGAAATAGACCAATGTTGCTTGTTTAGTTGGGACAAATGCGCCACTGGGTGAGAGGTCTGTAGGGACTCTCTTTACTGACTTTGCAACTTTTCTATAAATTAAAAACTATTCTGAAATTAGAAGTTTATTTTTAAATAAAAGGCAATGCAGGAATGTGAGGAGGGCAGGAGGAGCTGGCTTTCCTGTTGGAAGGGGCGGGGAGGGTTGGAAGGGAGAAATCCTGGGAAATTCAGAGCAGGACAGAGGCTGCAGGTCGTGAATGAACCAGGCATCCCTGCCCAGTAGCCCTGAGGAAGCGGAATCAGTTTAGCAAGGGTTTTCCTTACCTGCAGACGGTGGAGAGAGATGGAGAGCTGAATTTCTCCAACTCCGGTGCTCACACCCCACTCAGTGAAAGCTGGTTAAAATGCAGGTGCCGACTCGGCAGGTCTGGCGGGACTTTTCTAACTGGTTCCCAGGTGATGCTGAAGTCATGGGTTCCAGGGCCACACGTGGAGTTGCAAGAAGCCGGAGAGTTGGACACCACCATTCACCTGGGAGGAGGGGAGGAGATGCTGAAAGGGAAGCTACAACCTAGAAAGCACAGTCCCCTCCCTCACTTGGGCCTGAGTAGAAGAGTGGCCCACAGAGGGGCTCACAGAGGGACTCACAGAGGGGCCCACAGAGGGGCTCACAGAGGGGCTCACAGAGGGGCCCACAGAGGGGCTCACAGAGGGGCTCACAGAGGGGCCCACAGAGGGGCTCACAGAGGGGCTCACAGAGGGGCTCACAGAGGGGCCCACAGAGGGGCTCACAGAGGGGCTCACAGAGGGGCTCACAGAGGTGGCCCGTGAGAACAGCAGAGCAAGGGTTCTGCAGCCTCAGGAAGCAGGTCCAGCTCTGATCGCCTGCAAACAGCCACAGCAGGCAGGTGCCTTGGCCCCCAGCCTCGTGTCCCCATCTGTACAATGGGCGCTGTAACTCCTCCTGCCTATTTGCAGTTGTTCTGGGGACTGAGTGAGGTGGTCACATGGGGAGGTCCTGGCACATAGCACACCTGCTTGCTGAGATGACTCCCGAAGACCACGTTTCTCTGCTTTTTAATAACATGGCTGTACTCTCAGGAAGCCATTTTGCTTTATTTATTTAATCATCCAGTCAACAGATACACACTGAAAACTACCATGGCCTTCCAAAGAATTAGCTGTCTGGAGTCTTCTGTCTCCTGGAATCCACATTTACAGAAGGCGAGAGCTGAAGAGAAGCAAAAGGCCAGCTGAGCCTTTCCTCTATGTGCCACGGCAAAGGTCCTTACTCCTCTCCCCATCCTCCAAGTTCCCCTCACTCTGACTTCCCTTGCTGGCTGAGGTCTGAAGAGGAGAGAAAACTGCCCCCAGGGCTGCCTTTCTTCCTCCAGGGAGCCTCCTGCTGGCGAAGGCAGGCCAGAACCTCAGCCACATCCTGACAGCTGTCCTCAGAGGGACAGGAGCTATGGATTCCCCGCGCATCTTCAAACCTCACTTATGCAAGCACATTTACATGCACAGTCACCGGAGTTTCAAAATGAGATCAGGTTGGTTTCCTGGCTGCAGATAGGAGTCAACGCTGTCGACTTCTGTTAGGTCACAGACCCTTCAGGACTCTCATAAAAGCACACGATGCCATCAGCACCCAGAAAAACACACTGAAACACACACATACAACTCTGCTCCCAATTGCAGGGGATTCTGGGCACTGGGTTAAGAGGCTCCTGTAAGCTTAGGGGTACAAGGGGAACCCAGCCAGACAACAGGACAAAGTGGTGGGTATGACAACGGTCCCTAGTTTCTAGTGCAATCAAACTATCCCTGTGCCCTCAAGTCCCCAGCTCCAGAGCTGGCCACCCACAACCACCCTTGGCACTCACGCAGCTGGGGCATCCCTGGCTGCTCCTTCTACTGGCCCCTTAGGAGTCTCAGCGCCTGGTTCCCATGGATGTGGAACCCTGGCCATTTCCTTCTGGCCTGTGGCTGGTTCCATTCTCACTGCCCGGGACTTCTGGAGCACTCTTCAGCATTATTCTGTTTCCTTTCTCTTGGGCTCAGGGTAGCACACGAAAATAAATAAATAGTGCACCTTTCCTCCCAGCACACACATCTACAGACCCTAACATGGAGCCCAGAGGGAGTGGAAGGAAATAAACAAGGAGATCAGAGTGCATAAACATGGTCCGCCGTATCTAAGACAAGTCCCTGACCCCAGATCGTGGCCACAAGCTCCTACATCCAAGGGAAGATTCTCAGCCCTGTTCCCCGGATTCCGTTCCAGTGGTTCTGGAATGAGGCCTGAAATCTGCATTTTTTTCTCAAGATCAGGTTAGCATACAGCCAGGTACGTCAGCCACCTCTCACCTGCTGCACTCTCCTCCTAGACCTGAAGGGAGAAGAAGGGAACACACGTGTCCTGGTTTCCAGAGCAATGACTCGAAGGACCCCAAGATGTCTGCACTGGAGAAAGGCGAGAGCACCCTGCCCCCCTCATAGGAAACTACTGAAGATCACAGGAGGGGAAGGACAAAAAGGATAGAAAAGGAAGAAGACACCCCTTCCCCTGTTTCCCCATTTAAGGCCTAGGTTTAAGGATTCTCATGTTCTTGGGCTACTTAGAGGAACTGGAAATTCCCGGTACTAGAAGCTTACTCTGACCTGTGTGTGTGTGGGAGTCCTGCTTAAGACTTGGCAGGTGGGCAGGAGGGGCCTAGATCAGAGCCGGGACACCTACACATAAGCACAGCGCATCACCTCAAATGAGACGTTGTCACCAGCCCTCATGTCACAGGGGGACCACAAAGCCCTGTCTTTTTTTCTTCTGTCACATTCATGCACACACTGCCCTTCTTCCCTCTTCTCAGGACAGTCCCTGAATCAAGGACAAAGACCCAGAGTGACTTTCATGGCCCTTCACACCTGCCTAGGGTTTCTGCCCACTCTGACCCTTGCTTCTCCCAGTTGCCCAGGGCTGGAGAATGTCCTGCCATGAGGTAGGACAGACCTCAGGAGCTGGTCTCTGGGGAGTGTGGCAGTGCTGGGGGTTCGATGTCATTAGGAGCCTGCGGCAGCCAGGCTCCGCATGAGGGAGGGAGTGTCTGGTGTATCAGGGAGTCAGTGTGCCAGGCATGTCAGGGCTCTCATGGGGTTCCCTGCCAGGGGTTGCTGGCTGTCACCCAAAAACTCATGGTTCTTGGCTCTTTTACAAGCGCCAGGCAGTGCCATCGCCACCTCTCAGCACTTTTTATATAGTCTCTAACTGGACTGACCCTGCACCTGTTGGCACTCACTCCCCCTGACCTTTCCATCTGCACAGTGCTAGCTCGGGAACACAGTCTGTCCTGTCAGTCTTGAGGATCATACTGTAGAGGAAGTAATTTCTAACTTTCCAGGCACTATGTCAGTTGGGGGTCAGCGGGTACTGCCACAGAAAGAAAAGGTAAGATTAGCACAGAACGAGCAGTAGGGGTGGAACTCAGAAGCACTTTCTTCCCTGTGCAAAGCCATGAAGACCACAGAAGCCTCTTCTGCCCGTTGGGAAAGGGATCTCCTTCCTGAAGGCAGAGGGATGGCTGTGATGACCGACATCAAACCAGAGGAGGATCCAGAAGCATGTGCTCCTCTGCTGACTTTTGCAGCCTTTTAGCGCGGCAGCCTGCAGCAGTGCCGACTTATGGACAGCAGGGGGAGCTCTTGCCTAACCTTTCCCAAGCTGCCGTTCAGGGACCCAAACTGTGAGCCGCGAGGGTTCTGGTAATTTGCGTCCAGTGTCCCGCTGACCTGGCTAGGATAGAGATAGAGGTGAGTAGGGGCTAATAACTGCCCCTTCAGGTGCTGGCCCAGAAATGGGTGTGGCCTCTTGAGATGCCCCAGGAGGGCCCTTTTCCCGCCCCTCACCACCAGAGAGACATAGAGTGATCCCTTGCTCAGCCTCACTTATTCTCAGTCCCAAAGAACGCCACCGGCATCTGCGGGTCCCAAGGAGCCTCCCTCTTCACCCCCCCCGCTCCGCACCCCCCCCTTCCCCGCCGTTCCTCCGCTCTTTCTGCAGCGGCCCTCTTCCCATGGCTCAGTGCCAGGCAGTGGAGGTGAAGCGTGCTCACGTAAGGACTTGGAGTGAGAGAGCGGGGCTGTGTCCTCGTGGTGTAGGGGCTCCAGGTGGGGTGGGGGGAGCGGGGGGCTGAAGAACGCGTGCTGCTGTTGCGCGCCTTCGCAATTGCCGCTAGGTGGCGCTCGAAGGCCGCCTCACAGAGAAGCACAGGCTTTCGGAAGACCCTGGCTCTATCGGAGGGGGTTGGCTTGGAGACCTAGCGAGGGCTGTGGGAAGAAGTTACCAGCTGCGGCCCAATGGTCCTGCTCATTGAAACAGAGGGGACTCCGGGGCCAGTGGGGAAGCCATGGTTATCAGGAGGCTTGGAAGGGTCAAGGAGAAGAAGGGGCAGAAGGCATGGCATGCACTCCGAGGGATAGAGGAAGTCCCCCGGACTTCCCCCAGAGCTGGAGAGGGGAGGAGGATCCTCGGTCTTTTAGTCTGTCGTTGGCCTGCCAGCCTCTTCGGATTTACGGGATCTGTTCTGAGGCCACTGGGATAAATATTCGGGGGGGTCTTAAGAGTCCGAAGTCAGCACAGGAACAAAAAATCCAAGAGCTTGCCAATGTCTGTGCATCTGTTAGTTTTTCTCCCAGGATTTGTAGGTCTTTGTATCCCCTCCCGCTCTGAGCCTTCCAGACTCCACCATGTGATGGGGGGAGGAGGAGGAGGGAGTAGAGGGTGGGGGGAGAAGTCCAGACGTTTGGCCTTTCTTCCTTTACTGGGAAATCTGCCCCGAATTCCAAGGAACTGCCCCCACCTCGGGCCCCAGGAGGAGAGAAGTGGGCGCTCTAAACGCATCTGATCAGACCCATTGCCCCAGACAGCGTGCACCTCTCCCGGATGTGCCTGTGCCACGGCCCTTGTCTGCCTGGGCCTTCCCTGAGCGGATCCACCGGGTCCCAGCTCGGCCCCAGACTTGTCGGGTCCTCTCTCCAGACGCCCCCTCCCTCCCCCAACCCCCAGGATACTGGGCCCAGACGTCCTGTGCCTCGCTCCGAGGGCAATTCGGAGCTTGTCCAAAGGGAAGAGGAGGGGAGACGCAGGGGCCGCGCTGCCAGCCGCGCCCGCATTCATCAGCTCCACCCTGCGGGTTAGGAGTTCACGGGGAGGGGCGGCGAGAGCCTCCCGCTGCGGCCAGGCGCCCAGCACGGTCTCCGCCGGAATTACCGGAGCTCCATGGCAGGATCCGGACCTGCCCACGTCCCCCTGGAAAGTAGGGGGGTCACGGGAGGAGTTGCGTTCTCGTGGAAGGGGAGATGGAAGCCTGGAGTCAGACTGACGGGCAGGGAAGGGACGTGGAGGCGGTGCTTCCCGCCGTCCGGAGGCCCCAGGAGCGTCCTCCGAGGCGGCCAAGGTCCTGGAAAGGGGCAGCCCCTTGGGGGGCTGCAGTGTCCCCTCAACTCCCCAGGCCTCGCCCCCTGCCACAGGGCACCAGCATGGCGGGAACTCGGAGCCCAGCGCGCTGGGATGAGGGAGAGCGTGGGGCCTGCTGAGGGCGTGGCGCAGAACGGGACAAAGTCAAGGCTCTGGGGCAGATTAGGAGGAATTGGGAGAAATGGAGAATTGAGTGTCCACCGCCCCGAGGCGCCCCACCCTTCTCAGCCTGGGCACCGGGATCGGAGCCCGCGGGAGAGTCCCCGCCCCTCCCCGAGGCCGGAGGTATTAGTGCCGCTTGATCAGACCTCATTTCCTGCGAAAATGGAAACATATCCAGGGTCCTCAATGCACTGAGTGACGAGTCTTCGGGTGTGATTGCACTTCCGGTTGTTGGCTATCTGCTAACTGGCAGAGGAAAAACATGCAAACCTGCGGCGCTCACAGGTGACGACAAGATCATCAGAAGGAGGCGCAGGGGGGTGCGCACAGGCCGGAGGCAGCCGCCGGAGAAATGGGCACAAACGCGCACCCAGAGCCAGGGGCCTAAAGGCGCGGCCTCCTCGCTGAGCCCTGTCCACGCGCGCGCCTCCGCCGGCGGCCGACTCCCTCCCTCCCTGAGACCCGTCCCGCGGCCTCCGACGGACAGCTCGGAACCTTTCCTTCCACGCTCGGGCGGCGGGCGTAGGGGTGAGGGTGGGGGTGGAGTGTTGGGTCTTTTCCTTCCTCTGAGAGGAGGGGTGTCCTCTGGGGGGTGGGCGGCCTGGCCGAGAGCCCCCCACCGATCTCCCGGACCTCGCACGCTGCCTGCATATTTCTGCGTATCAGCCAATGGTCTCCGTGACTATCTAGTTAAACTCTTTAACAACAGCTACATAATTAGAATTTGGATTCCCATTAATTTTCCTGGGGCCTCGAACCATTCGCAGCTCACACTGGTAATTAATGCGATACATCACTAACTTTGCCCAGCGCCGGCCGGTCGCGTCAGTTTCAGGCCGCTCGGCCCGCGCCAGGCACCCCTGCGCAGGGCCCTGGTCCATACCGACCAGCGCCCCGAGTGGGGCCGTTTCCCTTCCGACAAAGCCACAGGCCTCGAGCCGCGCACCAAAGCCTTCTTTCCACGAAATTCCACACTTAAAAATATTTATCGGGAGCAGATTTACGTTTCTGGGTTCCCAGTCTCGGGGCGTCTGGATAGGCTATTAAGAGTAATTAGCATCTTTTGTGCACGCAGATTTACTTCGCTCGTGGCCACATAACTCATCCCTAAAAGCCAGCGCAGGCACCGCTTGGCAGCCGCGGCCAGAGCTCCCGCCTCGCCGGGGTCTGCGCTCCCCGCCCCGGGCCCCCCGGGCGCCGCCTGCTCCTAGTTTCTCTGGTCCCGCTGCCCGCCATAGGCCGCGAGGCTGATCGCCCAGCAAACACATTCCTACCCTGGAGACGACTGACGCTAGGGCGACCTCGGGCGGCGGGGGGAAGGTCGAAGCACGCTCTCCCCGCTGCCCGGGCCTCGCCGTCTAGACCTGAGGCTGCGCGACCCTGCACTTGAGGGCTGGAGCGAGGGGCGTGTCTGTGTGCTCGCTCCCGTGCGCGCCATGCAAGTGCACGGGCAGTGCGCGCTCCTGAGTGCGCGAGGGCGCGCGTGTAAAGGGATGTGGTCTCTGCCCGCCCTCTCCCAGGACCGTAGCTCAAATGCCAGCCCCAGGCCACCCAGCCAGGGCACTGAGGTTCAGAGGGACACTCAGGCCTCCGCTTGGCCT
>PVJC01002996.1:12473-74113 GCA_004026665.1 Murina feae
GCGGGGGGGTGCAGCTGGAGAGGAAGGGACCTGAGTGGCGGTGGGAGTGGGAGCAGGCAAAGCTTCAAAGCGGTGGTGGGAGGGCCAGGGCAGGGAGCGCGACTGTGGCCCCAGCGCGCCGGTCCTGGAAACCCACTCCGGGTTCGTTATTAACGCGCTGGGAAGTCCTCGAGCTGCCCAGCGTTCTTCTCTTTAATGAGCAGAGAAGAAGAGGCTGCCCTGAAGGGGTTTGTTCATTAAAGATGTAGCTGGAGGAATATTGTCCCATTAATTATCTGGTTTTAATTACACTCCTACCCTTTGAATCCAGAGATGGGCAAAGTTGATTCAGTGGCACCGCCCTCTTTAGCTTGGAGTTGGGTGTGCATAGAGCCTGAAGCGGGTAGTGGGGACTCCATGTGCGGGAAGGGTGTGAGCAGGCCTTTGGCGTATATCCAGCCGATAAATAATCCCCACGAGAGAGCTTTATGCCTCTGTGTGTGTGTGTGTGTGTGTGTATAAGGTCTGCGTGTGGGTCTGAGTGTGTGTGACCACTTGGGCCTGAAAGGCCCTGTGGACGTGACTGGGGTGTCTATGTCAGCTCCCCGCCTGTGTGCAGTTCTGTATGTCGGTGTGAGTGTGGGTAGCTGAGTGTGTCTACGGACAGGCCCAAGAGTGGGTATCTAGTGACCAGAAGTGTGACTGGGTAGCTGTGTCTGCATGTGTCTAAGAGGATGGCTTCCTGCCCATCAGCTCAAGTGACAGTGTGTGACCCTGTCTCTGGGTGTGTGCGTGTGCCCCGCGTATGTGAGTGTTGGGAGGGGTTGCTCGGTGGCTGAAGAACTGGAGGAGCTGGGACCTCTCCAAGGACATGGCTCCGTTTCCAAGGGTTGCCAGAGCTGGGGTGCCATCCTGAAGCCTTGGTCCTTCTGTAAGGGGTTACTTAAGGGGGTGCTCGTCCCTGCTTCCTCCCTTGTCAGGCAGAGCGGTGCTAAAGCGGGGGGCCGTTTTCCCTTTAAATCGTGGACACTTTGACAGGGGACATTAAGGACCCGGCTGCTCAGGCTGAGCAGATCATAAAACCGGACAGGCAATTTCTGCTCCCGCCAAATAGCCGGGCAAACTCGTTCTGCATCTTTGGTTTTAATGCACTAAACTGGCAGCTAAGCAGGGAGCAAGCAAAGGGGGGCGGGGAGCCCCCACATACACCGCCGCACACACCGGCACAGGCGCAAACACCCCTTCATACCCTCGTGCCCCACGCCCCGCCCCGGACCCCCCCACCGGTGGAATTATCAACTAGAATTTGATTAATATGCAAATCGCAGGCAAACAGCTCCATATAATTCTTTCAGTGGAGAGTAATTAATCACCAGTTAAAGCAAATTAATACATATATCAATTTTGTCAGAAACATGCTTAGTTCAATCGCCCGTAAAATTGAAGTTTGAAGTATTAAGAGGCTCTGCAGAAACGCCAGGACTAAAACTTTCAAATTGATCCTATTTAGTAATCAATCAGGCTCTCCCCTCAGGTTAATCTGCCTAATTTTTCATCTCAAATCATACACTTTACTGACACGCCATCTAGCAAACAGTCGATAAAAAGTTAACAAAAATGATAACGACTCCAGCCAGAGCCATTGTGCAGGGCGGTGGGCAGCGGGTGGCTTTGATTGAATTTCTGGGGTGGTTGGGGGACTTGATTCTTTTCCTGGGCTGAGGGCTGGGAGCTCCCCGGACAGCCTGGGCCGCCCTGCCTCCCCACCCTCCTGTGCTATTCCCTGCCCCCTGCTGCTGTTGGACTCGCTCAGCACTTCAGAGCACTGGCAGCATTTCCCCCAAAGTCACCTAAAGTGGGCCGCTCCCCCCCACCCTCTGGTCGCACAGAATGCCTGGAAGCATGGGCAGTGTGCGCTTGTGCTAACTCTGGGCTGTGCCTCAGTCACTGTGTCTGCATTGTGTGTACAATGGGGAGGAAGATATATCTGCTTAACAGCAAAGGTTTATCTGTTTAACTGTTGAGTTCACTACTGGCTGTCTATATTGTGCTGGGTGTGCTGTATCCTATGTGACCGCGCTGTGTTTCTGGGCGTCCTGCGTGTCTGTGTCACTGGGGGGTGTACTGGGCATCCGCAGTGTAGGTCTGTGTAACTTGATGCCTGCTTTGTGTGCGCTTGCCGTTTCTGGGGTGTCTGTGTTACACTGTGTGCCTGTGCTGTGTGTGCCCTGGGTTGGTGGTGGGCTCACGTGAGCCTACCTTTCATTTCATGTGGGGGGGGGTGGTCCCAGCAGGTCCCTAGGGCAGCTGGGTCAATAGGCCCCATCACAGACATCAGGAGAGAGGGGGCAGTCCTTATGGAGACAAGGCACTTCACCTTGGGCAGCCTCAGAGATGAGAAGGGTCACATCTTCCCATCCCAGCCTCTGTTGTTGGGGACGGGGGCTAGTGCGGAAGGGAAAAAGAAGGCCTCAATTTCTTGGCTGAGGGGACTCCCAGCTCTGATCCCTCTTCACAAAGCCCTGGACCTACTGCTTCTGATTTGGGCCCCTGAATTTGGCAGGGGTGGGGGTGCAGATACCCTGTTAGGAGGGCCTCATCCCATGAATTCAGATGTCACAACCACAACCAGATGTGGTGACAGTTCATCGCAAACCTCTATATATACATGCTGATAATTAAACTCACTCAGGTCCCAGGATACTCACAGGTAGCTAATTTTCCTTCCCCATCACATCCACCCCCTCACTCACAAACTAGCCCCATCCAGCTCTCCCTGGGAAAGCCTGCGCATGCACGCATCAGCGCACAGCAATCCCTGTGTACGCGCGCACGTGCACAAACCAGGTTCCCCAGCGGGCGGGACTCACTCTCAACCCTGCCGTTTGTCCTCGCCTCAGTTTGGGCAGGGTTGACCACACCCCTCCAGGAAAGAGGAACTTCTCTCGAGTGAGCTAGGGGAAGCTGGACCTCCAGGGTGACCTGATACTCAGGCAGCACAAATGAGTATGCAGATTATTCTAGAGACAAGGTTCAGCCTGTGAATCCACTTGGGTAGAGGGGCAAGCAGGGCAACCTGGCATTGCCCACCAGCACAGCAGAGGATAATCCTCTTCCCAGCCTGTTCTCAGAGAGGCAGCATCCATGCTGACATGGTGTTTCTTCACCGGCCTCAGCTGTTTTTAGAGTAGATGCATGCCCAGGCTGAGGTCCTCCATCCCACTTTCTGCCACTCCTCTCATGAGCCCCCTCCCTCCAGGCCACGTGCCCCCCTCACTCCCACCCCCCTCACTGTGAGTGTAAATTTGGGTAGTCAGCTTGGGCAAGCTGTTTGGAGCTGGCAGTCTGGTTGTCGGTAGCTCCAGTTCCACATCAGTGTTCATTCTCCTGGTTATTTGCTCACACGAGCTCCCAGCACACATCACGCACCCCGGGGGCATCACTCACCCATTGGTCACACCCACCCCAGTGACAGCTTTACTTCTTTCCTCTCCATTGCACAGACTTCGTCACACCTAGTTGCACACACTAGTTCACAACAATTGGTTACACACACACACAGCAGCACACACCCAGTCACCCCCAGTTACTCATGCTCTGTTTCCATCAATCAGCCATCCAAGCCCAGTCTCTCAGTTGCACAACTCTCTGACACACTCAGTGACACACCCTGTCAAAGCTGGCAACACACACACACACAACCTTCGTCCCAGGTCTCTCCCAGGACTGGAATTGGTGAGCAGGGGACAAGTTGCCTTGCGTCTGGCAGCCTTGGATCTTGGAGTGAAAGGGTGGGGCCCCCAAGGAAACTTGGGTGGGGATTCTCCTCCCTCCAGAGTATTGCTCCCCTCCGTGTGCATGCATCATGCACCTTCCTCTGCTCCATCCCAGAAGCCTCTCCTTTGGAAGGCACGGCCTGTGAATCAGCTTGGGGAAGGCTCCCAGCTGCTCCAGGCCTGCCAGCCTCTGCCTGAGATCCCCATTCATCCATATGCATTATCTAGACATGCACCCATTTCCCACACAATCCACCTACCCACTGTTGTACAGACCAACACCACCAACCACCACCGCACACAGTTCTAACCCACTCCCACCCCTTAAGTCCAGCTCATGCACTTCTCCCTGTACAACAGCAACCTCCTGCCTGCTGCCCTCATGATCCCAATTCACTCAGGTTGAAGGTCCCTTCTCCTGTGTGCCTTTTGCAGCCCTGGACCCTGTCCACTCGGGGCCTCTTACCTAGTCACTCCCCCTAACCTCCCGCACTCCCTTATGCCCCTTCTCAGGTGTGTGTATTATCAGCACAAACCAACCTGCTCTCTGAGCCCCAAGAAAGAGAGGTTGGCCACAGGGGGAAGGAGGGAAGGCAAGGTGCCGCTGGTGTGAGTGGCGGGGGACATGCAGGGTTGCGTGAGTGGGCTTCCCTCTACCTGAAGGCTCAGAAGGGTGGCGAGGAGGGGGTCCCCTCGGCAACCGGCAACCGGCAGGGGCGGAGGGGAGGCGCGCTGGCCCCAGCCCGTCCCTTTCGGGGGGGACTCATGCATCAAACTTCAATTTTCCGGACGATTGAATTAGTGATTTTTTTCTCCTGAACTAAAATACACTTAAGTCTTTGGGATTAATTACCACGTTCTGGTCCCTCAGACTGGAGTATTACTTATCAGAGCTGCGTCTGACACCAGCCCGACACCTCGTAAAATAAGGAACTGCGCCTCCTGGCCTCACCGGGCGCCGCCCGCCAGCCCCCGGGTCAGGGAAGGCGGAGCGGAGACAGCGAGCCAGCTCGGCGGTGGGGCTGGTGGGGTCGGAGGGGCCCGGCCAGTCGCCGCGCTGCGGGTCCCAGGCCAGGAGCTGAGAAACCGCCCTTATTCATTCGGGGACGGAGGAGACAAAACCAGGCTGCCTCCCCTGGGCGGCGGGGAACCGAAAGCGGGGCTGCAGAGAAGCCAGAGTCCTGGGTGCCTTTGCCTGCAACGGCCCGGGCGGTGAAGGGGCCCCAGGCGCAGGGCGAGCGGCCCGAGGGTCCTAACCTTAGGGAACCTCTCCTGCGCGCGGGCGCAGGGCCCACACCCCAACGCTGTCCAGGCCACACTCACACGCACACGCCCCGCTCCCACGGAGCTCACGCCACACGCAGCCGCCCCCCCGACAGGCCCGGCAGACACGGGTCAGAAGCCCAGGGCGGGCGCTAGCATTGGAGGCCCCGGCTCCACCAGAGCTCCCCGACCTTCTGGCCGGCGCCCCGGGAGCAGCTCCCGTCCGAGCCAACGTGGCGGGGAGAGGATGGGCTGCACCCAGCTCTGCCCTCCGTCCAGGCCCCGCGCCCCGGCCTGCAGTCAAGCCCTCTGGCCGGCCTGCGTGCGTCGCCGATGGGGCCAGGGCATCAGCCCCCAGCGGCGGTTCTCTGCCGCGCAGAGTCTGGCCACGAGGGCCACCTGGGCTCTCGGCGGGTCTCGGGAAGCCTGCCCGGCGGCCTGGCAGTGGGGCGGGATGAGCAGAGCTGAAGAGACTGCGGGACGGGTCGAATCTGCTCCCCAAATTGTGTGGAACTGAGCGCGCGGTGGCGCGCGGTCTCGGGGCCTCCCGGCCAGGGCTCAGCCCAGAGCTTCTGACGCCGGTCGGTCCTTCCCTCGCCGGCCCTTCTGTCCGGCCCACGGCAACAACGAATTCCCTCTTGTCTTTCAAGGCCTGAAGCCCCCACGGCCCGGAGCCTGCAGCCCTGGCTCCGAGTTCTGCAAATGTACGTTCCCTGCCCCTCGGCCCGGGTCTCCCGCTGTCGCCGGGGGTGCAGCAGGCCTTGTCCTGCTAAACTGGGAGCTTCTTGAGGGCAGGAACTTGCTCGGGTTTCTTTCCACCTCCCGAGCGCCCGGTGTGGCGGCCAGGCGCCCAAAAGACACACAATAAGCATGTGCGGAATGGAATGAATCGTTCCCTTTATTTTATGAATCCTTCCCCTTCCTCTTTCCTTTCTTTTCCTCCTTTCTTCCTCCCTCGTTATTCTTTATTTCTCCGTTATATTCAATTGTCATGTTTTTCAGGCTCATTAAATCCATTTAGAGACAAAAGAATAAAGGCAGAAGGGGAAGGAGGGGGAGGAGGGAATGGGGAGGGGAGGGGGAGGCCGAAGAAGCAAACAAATAACCCGCTTTAACTAGACGGGCGGATAAATGGCCCCGTTCCTCCTCAGCCCCGATGCGCCTGCTTAGCCGCGCGCCCCGCAGGCGCCGCCGCTCGGGTGGGCTGGGCCCCAGGGCCGCCGCCCCAGCGCCAAGGGATCCGGTAGGGCCTGGCCGGGGACCTCGCAGCAGGAAGCGGCCGGAGGTGCCAGGGCCGCTTCATTGGGATTCATGGGCGTGTTGGGCGGGCGGCCTGGGGCTGCGGGCGCGGGGCGGGGGCCTGGCGCGGAGCGGGGGGTGGCGCTCGGCGGGCGCAGATGCCCGGGTGACCGCCGCGCCGCGGTCCCTGCGCCGCCTTTGTGCCGGGAGACGCGCGCGGGGACCTAATCCATCAAATTGTCTACAAATTGTGAAGAAAATTCAAAAACCATATGGTCGCCAGCGCCAGCGCGCTCTGGGCTGCGGAGGGCCTCGGCCGCGCCCGCACCCAGAGCCGCGGGGGGCTGGGCCCGGCTATTGTCGCCTGTCAGCGGCCGCCCGGGTCCATTCGTCCCGGCCTTCATGGTCCGCGCTCCGAATTACAGACCCATCCATCCTGCGAAAGGGCGATTTATGCCGCCCCGGAGAGGCGGCCGGTCCGCGCCTCGCCTCGGCTGCCCTCCGCCTCGTTCCTTTCCTTCTCCCCTGTAGCTTCTCTTTCTCCCCTTTCTTATAATTCTTTCTCTTTCTCTTATTCTCTCTCTCTCTCTCTCTCTCTCTCTCTCTCTCTCTCTCTCTCTCTCTCTCTCTCCCTCCCTCCCTCCCTCCCTCCCTCCCTCTCTTTCTTGACACTGTCTGTGGCTTCCCACTTTCTCATTTGCTTTTGGAGTGTCTCCCTGTGCTCCTTTTTCTGTTTCTGTCTCTTAGTTTCCTCCCGGACACGCACGTTCCCGACTCAGGCCCCGGGGCCCCACTGCCTGCCCGCGACCAGATGCACATTTCTCACATCAATTTTTCGGAGAAAGGGAGCTGAGCGGCCTGGAGGCGGGACCCTCCTCTGGTGACAGCGGCCACTCGCCAGCGCAGGGACAACAAAAGCCCGAGAGAAACTCGCTCACTCCGGAAAAGTGAAAGCTGCTTCAGCCCCAGCCCCAGCCCCAGCCAGTTCCCCCTGGGGCGCCGGGACCCCAGCGAGTCCTGGGAAATTGATGTCTCTGCCCTCAGCCGACTTCTGCCCAGAATTTGTGAAAGTCACCAGAAATGTACCCCAACTCTTAGACGTGTTGGGCTCTCACATCCCGGAGCCCGGGTGCACAATTCAGTCCGCAATCGGTGCCTTGGGCCGCATTTTTCTCCCTCCCACAAGGGCGAGGCCCTCTGGCTTAGGCTCCATGCACCCTACTGCCCCGCTAAGCTAGAGCTGCCGCGTCCGGAGGCTCAGCCCAGCCCCAGGGGGCGTAGGAAGAATCCCCTTGGGTACCAGGCGGGATGCACAAACCGCAGGGCGAATCCTCCTCCACCCTTCGCCTCATGCAAATTAATTTCTTGCCCTTGGCGCTCTCCAACTTATGCAAGCATTTGTGCCTTGCATTGTACGCCCCACTTTTTACCCCGACCTGACGAAGCCTGCTAGTCTTACTCCCCCCTCCCCATCCCTACCCCGTTTGGAGCCTGCCTGGTGTTTGTAGGCAAGAAATACCTCCTCTCACTACTTCTCCCTCACCGCTCACTCTCACGGAAACTCCTGTATGTCCCCAAGGCCGGAGCAGCCGACAATGAGCAACACACTGAGCTGCCACGGCTTCCCTGAACAGGGCCACTCATGTAGACACGGTCACCACCGCTTCTAGTAAAATGGCAAAGACTTTATTTATCGGAG
Organism: Murina feae; assembly: GCA_004026665.1. Classification (NCBI taxonomy): domain Eukaryota; kingdom Metazoa; phylum Chordata; class Mammalia; order Chiroptera; family Vespertilionidae; genus Murina; species Murina feae. Next base: position 20,430 of record PVJC01002996.1, read on the forward strand.
AAAGAGGCCTTGGGTACAGTCCGGGACGAAAAGGCAGGGCAGGAGCAGGGAAGGGGCGTGTGGGACCTCATCTGGCCACCCTTGTCAGGCCAAGTCGAGCTGGGAGCAGGGCGCCGGAGGCTGCAAGACAGACCCAGAGCTGAGGAGGAGGTGGGGTGAGGGCAGGTCGGCCTCCTCTCAGTCTCTGTCACATGCAAAAAAATTCTAAAAAGAGTAAAAAATAATTCTAGGGCTTTGGGTTCCTTTTGCGTTGGTTGGTTGATTGGTTGGATTTCCCATTTTGTCCCAAGACCCGGACCCCAGCCGTCAGTCCGAGGAAACCGAGAGAGGATGGGGAGGAATCTTAAAAATAGCGTTAGTGGGCACGGGAGGGAGAAATGGCATAGAAAACAGACTTCTCTGGAGGTGGGGAGAAATGATCAATTTGAAACTTGCAAGTCAGGACCTGGCTGCCCAGCTCAGCCCCTTCCCACGCGGGGAAAATGCAGAAGGAAATAAAAGGAGTCAACTGCAATAGGCCGTGGGGAGGCGAGGAGGAAGAGGGCCGGGGCACTCGCCACATGCAGAGAAAATCGAAACTGTCCGGGCGGCCCCTCCTCCAGACCGCGAGGTTCGGTGTCCGTCACCCTCCGTTCGGCCTCGCTCTCAGCAAACCCGGCAGCCTGGGAGCTTTGAAAACATGAAAATCTCCGAGATTAAAAAAAAATCAGGCTGCGGTGGGAGAACCAGCTATATAGGTTTAAATATTTATACAGAAGCCAAATGGAATTGCACAGCGAGGGCTCCGGGGCGGCGGAGGCCCTGCGTGCGGCCGGCCGGGCCGGCCAGCCGGGTTTATTGCTTCGAGAGGGAAGAGGCGGCTGCTGGGAGCCGAGTCCGGGCCGGGGCCGGGGCGAAGGCTGGAGTTGCAGAGGAGGTCCCAGCTCCCCTCAGCGGTCCCGTCCGTCCGGAAGGCTGCAGGCCGACGGGCTTCCAGGGCCCTGGGCGGCGGAGGATCCTGGGCTCTGCTCAATCGTCCACGTCGATCTCTTCGTCTTCCTCGTCCTCCGAGCAGTCCTGGCTGCTGGCAGGCTGGTCCGTGAGCGGGGAAGCGGGCGAGAGTTGCAGGGGCCCAGCGCCTGGGGCCTGCGGAACGCCTGGAGGAAGCGCGGGAGAACCAGGCCTCGACTTGGCCCTGCCACAGCCGCCGCCGCCGCCGCCCGCAGCCTCCGAGTTCTGCTCCAGTTCGGCCAGCGCCACGATGTCCATCTGCCCGCTGGGGCCCAGTTTCTTGGCGGACTCCACGTCGGCCTTCATCTCCTCCAGGTCCCGCTTGAGCTTGGCGCGCCGATTCTGAAACCAGGTGATGACCTGTGCGTTGGTGAGGCCCAGCTGCTGCGCGATTTGGTCGCGATCGGCGGGGGACAGGTACTTCTGGTAGAGGAAGCGCTTCTCTAACTCGTAGATCTGGTGGTTGGTGAAGGCCGTGCGCGACTTTCGCCGCTTCTTGGGGGTCTGCCGTTGCCCAAAGATGGTCATTCCGTCTCGGCCTGCGAGGAAACCACAGTGTAGGCTTGCTCCACGCGAGAAGGAAACCCACCCACTCTCCCGCACCCCACCCAAGCTCAGCGGGTCTGTGGTTTGCCACTGTTCCCTGCTCGGTTTTGATGAGGCTCCCCGGGCTATTGCAAGCCTCGGCAATTGCAAACCCTCTTTCCCAGTCTCTCTCCTAACAGAAGTCCCCAGAAAACATTGTCTTGTTCCCTCCCCCCCCCCCACCCATGGCCCCCCGAAGAGTTGGTTTGAAAGACCCAAGGTTGCTAGAGCAGGAGGGAGCCAGATGGGGAAGTCCTGACTTTGGTGTGAATGTTGGCACGCCACCTCTCTTCCAATGACCCCAACTCTACCCTTACTCAAAAGTTCCCAGCAAAAGGCTCTCCATTCCTCATCCCGGGAGCAGGGCTAAGAGTGCCCAGGCCACTGGGGACGGAAGGGAGCCAGGCAGAGCAGGCCGACTACAGAAAGATCTAGTGTTCCCGCCATCCCTTCCCGGTCACACTGGCCTATCCAGCGGGTCCCTGGGAAATAGGGTTTGGGTCCTGACCCTCCCATCTCTACTCCTAGCGGCAGCGGTTTGGGCTGGAGGGCCCAGACAGCCGGCGCGGGAGGAGGCTGGCAGAGGCACAGGGCACGAAGCGCGTTGGGCACAGGAAACGGGGGCTCTGGCTGCTGGGCGCAGGGGATCCAGTGGCAACACCTACCTTCGGCCGCCTGCAGGACGCTGACCTCCAGCCCCTTAAAGGTCTTGCTGGCGAGCTCCTCCAGGGCGCACAGAGGCGAGGTCTGCGAGAGCAGCGCGCGGCCCGCCAGGGGCAAGCCGCCGGGCGAGTGCTTGTCCGCGGCCGCCAGCAGGTGCGCCGCCCCGCACAGCGAGTAACTTCGCCGCACAGACGGCTTGTTGAGGATGTCCTCGATGCTGAACGGCGTCAGCGGCTTGTTGGAGTTGGCGGGTGGCGGCAGGTGGTCCAGCGGGCTGCGCCGCCGCTCCTCCCCCGGCGCCGCCTTGCCTTCCTCCTTGGAAGTCATCTCGGCCTCGTTTGGGGGCCCGGCCGGGGCGGCTCGGGCTGCGGGGACCCAGCCCGCGGGCAGCTCGGGCGCCGGGCGGCGCGGGAAAGCGGCAGCGGCGGGTGGGCAGGAGGCCGCGCCGGGCAGGACGCGGGCCAGGCGTGGGGCCGATTAGCGCAGTGGCAGAGGCGAGCAGAGCCGCCCGGGGCCCCGGGAGGAGGGTGCTGACGCGGGAGCCGCCGCCGCCGCCGCCGCCGCCGCCGGGGCTTCCAGCAATCCGGGGCCCGAGCCGGGGCGCGCCGCGCGGGGCTCCAGTTTCGCCAGCCCCGGTGCTATTTAAAGGTGTCAGGTGGCTCCGCGGCGGCTCCTGGCCCCGGGTCCTGGAGGCGGCAGTTGGAAGAGCCGAGGCGAGTGCACGGATTCCGTACTGCGAGGGGAGGCGGAGAGATGGGGCAATTGACTATTGCTAACAAGTTAGCCTTGATCGAGGAGTAATCAATTATCTGCAGCGGCACTTCTGTCTGTCTCTTTCTCCTTTCTCCCTGTCTTTCTCCTCTCTTCTTTCTCTCTGTCCTCTCTCCTCCTGTTCTCTCTCTCTCCCTCCCTCCCTCTCTCCTCTCTGCTCCCCCCGTCTCTCTCCTTCTCTCCCTCTCCCTCGCCCTCTCTTTCACTCTCTGTCTGTCCAATGCAGGCGGCTCTAAGTTGGGAAGCTCATTAATTAGCGGGCCGGGGGTAGGAGGAGCCGGCTGGAATTAGCCTGCCTAATGCGCCTGTCAGTCCGGGCGCCGCGCCGCGCTCGGCCCGAGCTGTTTGTAAATTACATTAGCGGCGCCTTTATTGCGCCCGAACCCCAGACGACTGAAATGCCGCCGCCCCCACCCCAAACTGCGAGCCTCGCTCCCGGCGCACCCGCCTCCCGCCGGCCTGGCTCGAGGGCAGCGCTGGCCCGGAGGTCTCAAGCTCTCCGACCTGGGATTTGACGCCGGGGAAGGGCCGCGAGGGTCCAGCCTGGGAGGTGCGCGGCCGCCACGCGATCCAGGTAAGACAAGGAGCCTGGGTGGGACCTGCCCGCGCCCAGCGCGGACTTTGGAGAGCTGTGATCAAGGACCCAACGCCCCTACTTCTAGACTCTCTTGCCCCTCACCGTGGCCTTGGGCCACGCGCCTCGGGGAATCAGGAGAGGAGCTCTGAACGGGCTCTGCAGCCCTGTGTGAGGCGACCTGGGACACAGAGGTGTGGGAACCCCAGGGGCTGGGGGAGGGGACTAGTCAGAGGACTCAACCTTCCCCAGCCTAGAGGCGGGGTGAGAGTTGGTGGTGGCTCGAGGCACCGCTCCTCCCGCCTGATCCCAAAGGGACAGTCTTACCTCTTCAGGCAATCTGCACACTTTCCTCGGGCCGATGCTCTAGAGGCCGCCTGGTGACCGGCGTCCGACCGGCGGTCGGGCCGGGTGCCCGGGCTAACGGGCCCGGCTGGGGCCTCCCTGCTGCGCTTTGCTGGCCGGGGCCGGGGCCGCGGCCCGGCTGCCGGCCCGCCCAGCCCAAAGCGGGGCTAGAGTGCCACTCCAGCTGTTCCGGATGCGGGGAGGGGGTCCGGCGGGGGCCTGCGGCGGCTGGGGCTGCGCTCCTAGGGACCCGCGGAGAGGCCAGGGTTCGGGTCAGACTGCGGTCTGGGAACCGAATGGCCCCGCATTCTGTGCGTATCAGGCAAGCGTTTGTGTGCATCGGCATTCGGATGTGTTTGTGTGTTTGAATGTGTGTTTTTGTATGTCATTCTCCATCTGCATATTTGTGTAAACAAATGTGAATCTGAGGATACACAGGCGCGTGAGCCCTTACCTATTTCTTTCATTCTCTTGAGGCCCCAAGGGGGCTGTGCTCCTGGCTCTTTTCTCTCTTGCTTCTCTCATCTGGTTTGTGTGAGGCTGCTGGCCCCACCACCCTCATTTTCCATTTCTGCGCGGGGAGAGAGGAGGGGAGGTAAAGGGGGTTGGGACCAAGAGAGGAAGAACTGTTCCCTTCCCCACAGCCTCGGCCCTTTCCCTGGCTTTGTTCGTAAACTCCTGGGCAGGCAGTGCCATCCGGCAGCCCTGCTTAGTCAAGAGAAGGGCGCAGAGAGGCTAGTGCAGAGGACTGTGGTCCAGTCCAGAGGTTGGAATGGGAAAAACAGGACCTCTTGGACTTCTTAGCCCCGGTACCTGCCCCAGAGAGGGAGTGAGCCAAGCTGGGCTGTGGGGCTGGGTACAGATTCTCTCCCAGTTTCCAGCTTAGGGACCTCAGTGCACCAGGGATGGGTTGGTTGCTTTATCTCCCTTTTAGTGATTTGTTTGGAACATGGCTTGCAGGTCTCCAGAGTAAAGGGGACCGTGTACAGATAAAGGATTCTTGTTTGGGACCCCAGTGTCTGCCACTGGCCTGCTTGGGACCATTGGGAAGAGCTACTTACCCTTTTCCCCATCTTTGTCCAGCATTTTGTGGGGAGGACAGGTATCCAGAGGCAGGGTGAGAACGGGATTCTCCATTCCCCCAGGGCTACAGAACTATCCCCAAGGCAGGCCTGTCTCTGGTGCACCAGTGCTGTTCTGGAAGCCATGAGGGCCTAGCAACCATGGGGTTAGAGTCTAGAGATGGTGGAGAGTGTGCTAGGGAGCTGGACACTGCTGGCTTGGATGATCTGGGACTGAGAATGGTCCGCCCTCGCCTCTCACTTCCTGCTCTCAAGATCCTGCCTCAGCCTCTGGCCTGCAGATCTTTCCTGCCATGACCCCAAAGCCTAGCCCCCGGCCGGAAGCAAGACCCTCCCCCCCATGCTAGCAGAGAACAGGGACTCTTGGGTCCCTATCCTGGAAGGGGCTTCCTCCCATACTTCCCCATTCTTCCTATCTGTTCCTGTATTCATACCTGATATTGGCCTGTAGGACCAATCTCCCTGTCCCTCAGGACCAGCAAAGTTTAAAGTACTATGAGGCTGCCAGGAAGGTGAGGAACATAATTGGGGAGCAGAGGGGGTGGTGGCATAGAATTTCTCCACTAGAGCACTATTTCCTGGAGCCTTTAGTCTTCAACCACAGCATGTAGAAGTGGACCAGACATTCTACCATCATCTGCTTTATTACCTCCTCCACCTACTACGGCCAGACCTCATCTTCCTCTCCTGGACAGCAATAGCAGTTCAACCCCGAGGCTTTGTCTTTTTGGCCTAATTTGTTCAACTCCTGTTCTCCAACTTGGCACGGCAAGGAGTTCAAGGGGCACCTGGGGATGCTGCCCACCCATTTTGTTGTTTAGAGTGCCCTGCCTGCATCATCTCATCCAGGCCATTAAAAAAAAAAAACCAAACAGCCCAACTGCCCCAACCAACCTTTCCCATATCCCATAGTCCTCCCACCTTCCCTCCCTCCCACTATAGACTCCAATGTGTGGGTGGCTAGAATTTTCTGAACTCCTAGGAGTCCACACCTGTCCTGCAGAGCAAGGCGCTATGTTTTGGGTTTGTGGTCAGATTCACTTCTTCTCCCACCAGACAAACCTGGCGGTCCTTGAGGGCAGGGATCTTTATCTGGGAATTCCAGACACCCCAGACCCACGCAGGCCAGGCAATCACCTGGCACCTCTGTGTATTGGTTGAATGAGTTTTTATCCAGCAAATGAAGTATAATGGTTTTATATCATGGAGGGGAAAGTCTTGGGCCTTGACTGTCCCCACTCAGAGGATGTTTGGAGATTGTGAAAATTGGAAGGAAGGGTAACTCAGGGGCAGAAGGGTGGGGATGGCAAGAGGGAACCCTGCCAGTTGCTCTCCACAATCTACCCTTCTGCCTGGGACCCCATGCTGGATTGGGAAGACATTGTGGGATCCTCAACCTCCAATAAGCTGAGCCAGTGGCATCTCCCCTGGAGCTGGAAGTAGCTTGTCCCTTGAGTTTGCTCCACAGGGGGAATGCCTGTCTCTAGAGCCGGGACTCCCAAATGTGTGCTTGCTGCCTATACCACCAGGGTCCAGCCTTATTCTATCTCCAGTGGAAAGGAAAGGGTTTATTCTGCCAAATATCTGCTCCCCCCCCCACTCTAGTGAATATTCCAGACAAAGAGGAAGGAAAGCATATTGCATGAATTGCCAGGATAAGGGGACCCTGTAGACCCAAACAAAATGACTTATTCCTTAGCGCAGGAGAGTAATCTAAGTAACCCCCAAAGGCACCATTGGCTTTAGTCCACATGGTTTTGATAGCCCCGTTCGTTTCCAGATTATTTGTGTAAGCACCAGCATTGGCCCTCAGGCCAGAGCTTCCCTAAAGAAAAGGTTCAGACACCACTTGACACGAGTTAACTTGACCACCAATTGGGATCCCTTTTGTCCCCTGAGCAACTGCTCCTCGGACTCTCCTTGTGGAATTCAGAGAGTGTTTCTTCTACTGTAGAAGGAGACTCCGATAGATGGCCTCCTGCCACCCTGGCTGAACCGAGACTGCCTACTTGGTTTTTATATTCTGCCCTGGGCCACCATCTGCAGTAACAACAACAATAACCATGACAATAAACACCATAATCCCTTACTGCGAGTGCCTGGCTTCAGGCTAAGATTTTTACTCATTTCATATATGACAACCCTGTGAGATAGCTTCTGTTATTACCCTAATTTTACAAATAAGAAAAATGAGGCTCAGAGAAGTTAAGTAACCCATCCAAAGTCACACAGCCTATTTTGGAATCACTGAGATTTGAAGACTACTTTTTTTTTTTTTTTCTGGCTCAAGTCTTAATCCCAGAACCATGGTGTTTTTAACCAGAGGTCCCCAAGGGCTCTTTGAATGGGCTTCAGGAGCTCTGCAGATCCCAGAAATTGTGTGTTAAATTATGTATGTGAGCCCAAGTGGGTACATTTTCCCGGGACACTGTTACACAACATATTGGATTCTCAAAAGGGTTTGGAGATCTTGAAAAGGTTAAGGCCACAAGCAGGCCAATAGGGCGAGGGGTAGGAAGAGGGAAGTTGCCTCCTCACAGGCCTGAAGAGAAAATTAATCCAAAATTTAGGACAGGCTCCAAGCCTGCTTCTGAACCTGTCTTGCTGTCTCTGGCCAGTCCCAGCTCTCAGAGCCTCCTCCAGCAAAGGGGGCAGAGTCTATGGCCAGCTCCCCACTTTCTTGTGTGAACCCAACTATTTTAGAGCCTGTTTGAAAGGGGACCCTACCACCAGGGCCCACTTCTAGGCTCTTCAGCTCTGCATAGGGAGATTGACTGCCCTTTAGACGTGTGTTGGGGTGCGGGTGAGGGGGAGCCTAGACAGATCACTGAGTGATAAAGACAGGAAGAGAGGGGATGAGACAGTTCCTGGGAGGTGCTCAAAGCCCAGGTGAACATTCTTTGCAGCCTCCAGAATAGCCCTCCCTTTTGGTCCCCAGTCTTTGCTCCTGTCATCTGGAGCAGAAAGGGTTCTATCACTTCCTTTCTTGGTACCTCTTGCTCTCATTTGGGGAACCTTCCCTGACCCATTCAGTTCCTCTCTGCTCCTTAGCACACACCTCCTTGGTGTCACGTCAGATTGCCAGGGATGTGCATATTTGTCTGTCTGTCCTTCTGCCTCTCTCTCCACCTGGCTGTGAACTTGGGGAGGAAGGGGCCTGAATCTCCTCTCTATGTCCTATGCTGGCCTGGCATATAGCAAAGTCTCCCCATGAATTTCTTGAATGAATAAACTAAATGAATAATATGAGACAAAAGAGAGCCAGTCAGGGACCTCAGTCTGTGCCCTGGAGAGAGGACCAGGGGTGTGAGAGAAGGGTAGTGCATTGTTTTGCCAGCTGCATGCAGATGTGTGAGGCACCCCTGCTGCTCCAGCACACTCACACACACACACACACACACACACACACACACACACACACGCCTCGTTTTTAAATGCTTTTTGGCCATGGGGGCGGGGGGAGAGGTTCCTGGGTTCTGGACCCAGCTGTGGCATAGAGTTTGCGCTCTCTCTCTCTCTCTCTCTCTCTCTCTCTCTCTCTCTCTCCTCGCTCTCTCTCTTTCCCCCTCTCCTCTCTCCCTCTTTCCCTTTCTCCTTCTCTCCCTCCTTCTCTCTTAAAAAAACAGGATTGAGCCCCTATCATGTTTTGGGTCCAGAAGCAGAGAGGAAGAACAGACAGAAGATGGAGGGTGATGGGTAGGCAAGAGTGGAAGGAAACAGACACCCCCACCCCAGTGGCCCAGGGGACCGTGAAGAGGGTAAAGATAAGTGGGAGGAGTCTAGTTCTGTCCCCGTGGAGGTGGCATTTGAGTGGAGCCTTGAAAAACCAGGAGCATTTGGGTAGATACATAAGTGGGGGCCACTCTCCAGCAAAAGGGACAGCCAGGCAGGAGGCCAGAGGTGCCAGCCCAGAGGGGTCATTTGGGCAGCGAGCTGATGGGGTTGGGGTGAAACCTTTGACCCCTTGTGAACTCCCATCAGGTCTGCAGCCTGATGTGGGTGCTGGTGGGCTCATGGGGTGGCTCCTGGGATAGCCCAAGGGGTGGGGGAGTTGGGGCGAGGCTGCATCCTCAGCCCTGCCACTCCTGGGCCAATAGGTGGAGGGACTGAAGCAGAGAGTAGCTAAGAGATTGAGGAACCGGCCAGCCCCACTAGGTGGGCCCAGGAGTCAGGCCTGAGTCAGGCTTCTTATAATAAACTGCGCGTGGATAATTCAGCAGGGGCCGGCCTGCGTTGCTGCAGGGCACTAAGGGAGGGGGTCACTAACACTCTTGAGGAGGGGAGCCCGGAGAGAAGAGCCCCTATCCTCTCCTGTCCTGGATTCTGCCTGGGCCACATCCCACCAGACTCCCTGGTCCCAGATCGTTTTTGGTTTCTGGGCCCACCACTCAGAGGGCCGCCTGTTCTGGCAATAGAAGGCGGGCGGCAGGACCAAGCCTAGACGAAGGGGCGCAGTGGTCTGCCTTGCAAGAACCCACTACTCCAGTGCCCAACCGCATAGAGAATGCGGGCAGTGTGGCTCCCAGCAAGTGAAGGAGGTTCAGGCCTGTGCACACAGCCCGGATGCCGGGGCTGCCTCGTCAGGGCCCGGATGGAAGTGAAGCCGCAGGACCCTCCACTCACTCTGGACCCCAAATTCCCCCGCCTCAGTCCCCTCTTTTCTGGGACCGGAGGATGGCGCAAGCAGCTGGTGCCGCCTGGCCCGCGCCTGCCAGGGCGCAGAACGGAGCCCTGGCCGCTGGGCCTGGAAAACGAGCCTGATTTCGTTTGAGCGGAACCAGCTCCCTGTGGCTTTTCCACCTCCTGCTTGTCCCTGGGTTCCTGACCTTGAATCACACTGCTCCCTTCTCACATCTACCGCCCGTGTTCCCCCAGTTCTTCCCAAAGTCCCTTCACTCCCTTCCTTTAGCAGCCTGACCCTTTCTCCACGACCCTCCCCGCCCCCAGGCGGTGACCCCCGGCGGAGACCCTCGCAGCGGCCCCGCTGGCCTACCCGGGGGCGCGGACAGGGCCCCAGTCTTGGGGGGGGGTGTCCCCAGGCAGCCCGACCAGAAGCCCCACGCCGCCTTCCCCCACCCCCACCCCACCCCCAAGAATCTTCCTCTGGGCTGCCGCCCCCTCCCTGTCTTTCTCATTCCTCCGCCTGTGCGCATTCTTTCCATTCTCTTTCTCATTCGTTTTTCTTCGATCGGTAAGTGCGGGACCGCGGCCCCGGCCCGGGGAGGCCTCAGCGGCTCTGCGGTGCTGCGGGCGCATTGCGCGCGGCTTTCAGCAGCGGCTCAGCCTCCGCAGAGGCAGGTGAGGGGCTGTGAAGGCACGTGGACCTCAGGTGGCGCTACCTACGGGCGGTGTGATGGTGGGTAAGTCTCCTAATCCTTCTGGGCCTTGACGGGGGTAAAAGTGGGAAGATTTAGGGAGGGTGATGGGAGACTCAGCCTTTTCATTCGTTTGGGTAAAGGGGTTGCCTGCTTTGGGGCTTAAGGAGGAAGTGAGATTCGCAGGAATTGTAGGTCTGAAGTGGCTGCTTATTTTAACGAATATTTGGGGAAGCAGCTGGGAGCTGTTTTTTGTTTTATTTTATTTTTACAGCGGATGGGGTGCCAGGCATTAGAGACCTTCTCTCCAATCCAGACAGCCGCTCATCTTACCGAAGAGGAATGACCGGCATTGCGCTGGTCAGCACCGCAGGTGGGGCTCACACCAGGTCAGCTGGTGGGTATTGTGGAGTTAAAGCCACGCAGCCTCCTCCGGCCGGAGCCCTGGCCGCTGCCGCTGGCTGCGACCCACGCGGGGAGGGTGAGGCGGAACCTCCTAGGGTTCCCCTTTGTCCGCGCGGGGAAAGCTTTGGGATTCTCGTTTGCAGGTAAGCGATTGTGGTGGTTCCCAGAGAAGGTTGGAAATAAGACCCAAACGAGGGACTTCTGGCTAGTTATGGGAGACACGGGGTTGGGGTGGGGGTGGGGGGCAGACGGGGAAGGCAAGTTTTTCCAACATTGAAGCCATCGCTCTCAGATTTTCCCTCCTTCGAGTATCTCTATCCGCTCACGAGTCTGCCTGCCTGGTGGGCCCCACAGCCCGGGCAGTCATGCCCCCACGGGAAAGATGCGCATGGCTCTCCCCAGGGTGGCGGGATGGCCAGCCGATCCCTCCTCTTTTATCCTCTCCAGGAGTTAGAGGCTTCCTAGCTGCAGCGGTGGGAGTGGGGGGAGGGGACTCAGAGTTGGGAGGGCTGGAAACAGGGGCCTGGGAACCCCTGGTCCGGCCGGGAAGGGCTGGAGTCCGGCTCTTGGGCGACCCGGCCCAGAGCTCCCGCCGCAAAGTCGCCCCGTGGCAGCCCCGACCGGCCACGCGTCCCTCGACACAAGTCCCATTACATTGTATTTATGTTTCACTTTATTGTTTTTTTCCTCTCTTATTATTGTCTCACTCTGGGGGAGGCAAAGGATATAATATATTCATCTTTATTATACCAAAATCTGTGTGAAGCATTTAATAAAACGCTGTTTCCACACAGCCAGGGATATTAGTGTGAGCTCTTCTTAAGTTAATGCTCGCGTACCGAGGGCGCCTCCGCCACAGCGCCTGCTGCTGGCGGCCCGAGGAAGCGCAGGCCCTGGCCGCGCGCCCCCGCCCCCTCCGCGATCGGAAGCGCTGGGCAACCCAGCGGCCAGCGGTCTCTCATTGACCCTCGGGCACCGGCCTGGAGGAGGGGCCCTGAGGAGCCGAGTTCAAGTCCCCCACCGCCCCGCTCTGCTCTGTGCTTCTAACCCGCTGTGGGCCTCGGCTTGTGCTTGCGAAGCATCCTATAGCCAGTTTCCTCTCGGGGGCCCTTGGAAGTGGGGGTGGGCAGGGCTTTATAAACAGAAAAGAAAAAAGCGAAGATTTGTCGGGTTGGGGTCCATGAGGGCCAGAAACAAGGAGGCCACGAAAGGGGACCTAGGAAACACAGACCCCCAAGCTCTTTACCTTCCCCCTCAACAACCACCCCAATGCGTGCACGTACGTGTGTACACACACACACACTCCCCTATCTGGGGATGCCCATGAGAAGGAGTCACATGACTTTTTCAAATCCAGATCCACTGCCCAATGTCCTTGAGAAAAGCCTGCTGCCCAGGCTCTTTTAGGGCCCTGATTTGGACATACCAGCCTTACTTAGGCCCTTGCACCACCAGTGCTTTGGGGAGAGTGGCAGGCAACTCCCCTGGGCTGGAAGGAGGTGTTGTCTGGGAAAGGATTGGAGTGGCCAGGTAAGTCCCCCTAGTCAGGACTAACATCCTACCATAATCCTCAGTCCTCATTTGCCCGCACGCTCCATCCTTGGGCACTGTGCCAGGTCACCCCACAACCTGTAGGCTGCTGGTGTGAGCTTCTTTGGAGGCTAAAGGTACTTGAAAAATCTGGCAGCTACTACCTGGAGCTGGCTTGGGGAGGAGAGCACAGACTCACTGGGTGGCGGGACTGGGACTAGGGTGAGGGAAAGGAGGTGCCTAGGACACCCAGTTTAAAAAAACCAGTGTTGTGTATGACCCCTTCACTTTTTGCTTAGGTATCTATTTCACTTGCCTCACCCTAGACCTAGCTCTGCTGTGTGATCTCAGGGTTGGAGTCAAGCAGGTGGTTTCAGCTTATCCTTGTGGATAGCTTTCTGAAGGGTAAAATGTAAACAGTGGAAGGCGCTGTCTGGTGTGGGAGTGAGCTCCCCCAACAGGTGCAGCATACTCAGAGCCTGCTGAGAAGGCTCGTCGTCAGTCTTTTTGCCATGATCATCTTCATCATTTTACCATCACCTACTTTGTGCCAAGGAAGAGCTTTACCCACATTATGTCATGTAACGTATACAAACATGTTTTGGCCAAGGATAGGATATTAGTCTCTGGCTTTCTGGGTCCTTTCCAGCTCTGAGAGTCTATTGTTGCATGAGACGAAGGGCACTTTTGTTGATGTTGGGTGGTTCATGGCACTACAGTTATTATTTGGATTCATCTCATGGCCTTCACTTATGGGTAAGTTCTCTGAGGCCAGGGACTGTGTCTAATTTCATTTTTTTAAAATTCCCTCTCCTCTTCCATGCCCCACACAGGACTAAGCACATAGCACACGCTTAATAAACATGTACTAAACAAACACATGAGTAATCAAAGGCTGTCTGTCTACCTGGCCATCTGCTTGCCAGGCTGTGACCAGCAGAGCCATTAGGGTCTGCTTTCAGGAAAACCAGCATCACCTCTGAGCATCACCTACCCACACAGCTGAGCTAAGTTCGGGCTGACACTTACAGAGGCTCCTCCCACATGTGCTCTCAGCCCTATTCTAGTCCGTGGGTGAGACAAGGGCCACCTCAGTTTCCACCCGCGCAGGAGCTCGAGTTTCTTACTGGACATACTCATGAGGAGCCAGTCAGGTGGTGGAGGAGACCTCTGAGAGATCAGAGCAGGGAGGAGCCCTGTAGCCAGAGACATCTGCCTTGAAGAGCTGGGACTAGAACTAGGCCTTCAAGGATGGAAGGATTGAGAGGCTGGAGAAAAGAAAGAGAGTATCCAGGTTGGAGTGAGAGGTCTTTGCAAGAGCAAAAGGGCAGAGGCAAGACTGCTCACAACAGTTTTGGGAGACAGGTAGGCTGGCTTGGCTAGACCGCCAGAGGAAGATAAACAGGAAAAGACAGCTGTGGATTGCCTTGAATGTCCAGGCCTGAGGCAGACACCAGAAATTTGGGGTTAGAATTCAGGTTCCCCATCCTAGAGCCCAGAAACTAGCATCTAGAACACAGTGCCAAAGGCCAAAGGCCAGAACCCAGCCTGTCCACAATTCCCTTTTGGTTGGTAAAGATGCTACCACCAGGGCTCCAAACTCAAGGTGCATGAGCTTATTTGGTAACAAGTTGGACTCTTCTGGTTGGCGTAGCCCAGGAGACCCGGGACCTGGCATGATCCTGGAGCCCACCTGAAGCCTGCCTCCCAGGACTAGCACGGTCAGCTGTCCTAGGTGCCCCAAATCAGAACCTGAAGTGTGGCATCATCTGCCCCCTGGGCATCCTGAGCTGGGGCATGAGTTGCTCACCGATATATATCCTTTCCCACATCCATTCCTCCACCCTCTAATACAGGTGAGATCTAGGCTTCCAGGCTGGACCCATCTGGGCTAGGCCACAGGGGGGAGGTGGAGCCCTGGTGCCTGTGGTGGTGCCAACCCAGCCAGCGTGTAGGCGTTGCTGTGCCGGCCTGTCGCAGAGCGCAAGCCTGCCAAGGAGCCGGAGCGCTGTGCCGCGTGGAGGGTGTCAGGGGTGGTATTGTCGGCGCACAAATGCTCAACTTTATGTACTTTTAACTAGAGGTGTAACAGATGGCCCCGTTTCTGTCCAAGCCAGGGAGACTGGTGCCCATTCTGGCTGCAGCCAATCAATCCCGCCACTCTGGGGGGAGCTACAAGCTGGGCTGGGAGGCCTGGAGCCAGCAATCGCACAAGGCTGTCTGCTTGGGCTGGCCCAGCACTGCCTCCGCCAGCCACTCAGCTATGGGCCCAAGGAGGTAAGAGGGCAGGCAAGCGGCAGGCATGCCCCGCAACATAATCAGAGGCCTGTATGGGAAAGACAGCCTGGAAACACCCACGAGGACCCAAATGGCCAATGAAGACGTTTAAGTCCCTAACCTACTCCATTTTGTCCTCTCTCCTGTGGTCCCTGCTCAGTGCCTAAGCCCTAAATTTCTGGCTTCAAAATCCATAACCGGGCAGTGTCCTACATGGTGGACACCACATGTTGCTCAGGACTGGGGGCAAATAGTGGTGCCTTTGGGATAAATAGTCATGGAACTGACGAAGGCTTTTAAAAATGCTTACGATAGCCAGAGATGAAGAGGAAACAGCAGGACCCAGGGGTCCCAGAGCTGAGAGAAAATATTTTTTTAAAATATATTTTATTGATTTTTTACAGAGAGGAAGGGAGAGGGATGGAGAGTTGGAAACATCGATGAGAGAGAAACATCAATCAGCTGCCTCCTGCACACCTCCTACTGGGGATGTGCACACAACCAAGGTACATGCCCTTGACCAGAATTGAACCTGGGGACCCTTCAGTCTGCAGGCTGACGCTCTATCCACTGGGCCAAACCAGCTAGGGCTGAGAGAAACAATTAATTAATTAATACATTCATATAGTCAGTCCACAGACACTTGGTAAATGCCTACTATGTGCCAAGTCCTTTGCTAAGTGCTGAGGTCACAAATGATGAATAGGATATAATTCCTGTTCCCGGGACCTCTTCAGGGAAAGAGAGACAAATACGCGGGTAATTGGAGTGTTGAGCCAGGGCTCATAAAAACCTCCATAGAGATTGTGAAAGCACAGAGGGAGAACATTTAACCCTGCCTGGGAGTCCCAGGAAGATTCTAGCAGGGGTTGGCTCTGAGCTGGATGTTAAAGACCAGTAAGAGTTTTCATTGGAGGCGAAGAAGGGCACCAGAAGGGGAGGATAGCATGTACAAGACTTAGTAAGACAGCATGGTAAAGGTAAGGGTCTGAAAAGGTGTGAGAATGGCTGAAGGTTTGGATAGGCATGAAGGAGTGGAAGGGGTGAGACTGGATAGGCAGGGGGCGGGGGAGGCAGGCCTGGTAGGTGATGCCTTGGCCCCATTTTAGCAGGCTGGCAACCTGACCCAGCAGCTCTCTCCCCTCAGTGGCCTCCCCTGTGACCCTAATGCCCATCATCCTGAGGTCAGAGGGAGTAAGGAAAAAAAGAGGCAAGGCCTAGCAGCATGTGGGCAAGGCCAGAACTCAGGGAGGGGAGCCTGAGCATCAGTTCTCCAGCGCGATCCTAGACCTGGCCTTCCTGCTTTCCTGCTTTGAGGCTAACTCTCTCACAACTATGTACCCCATGGATTTCTGAGTCCCCTAAGCAGCTCTTCCATAGGTCCTTAAAGAAGCTTGGAATCTCATTCATTCATTAATTCATTCATTTATCAAGCATTGAGCATCAGCTGTGTCCAAGGCTCTGGCAGGATACTGAGGTGTAGACAGAAGCATTATGCAGGACTGTGGAGAGCTCAAGTCCAAACTCAAGAGGAAAATAAGAATCTGGTCAGGGATCATTCAGTTTGCAAGAAACAGAGGTTCACTCTGAGAGACCTCTTTGAGTCTCTCTCTGTATCACACACACGCACATGAGGGCCTTTTGTATTATAGCACATGGTTCAGCACAGGAACTGGGCCCAGAAAGCAGGCAGGGACTGAGGCAGCTCTGGGGACCAATTTCTTTCCCATAGTAAGGTGGAAAGGCAGCCCACGGGGTTTCTCTTTTCTTTGTGTGTTTCTCTCATTAATATTAATAAAAATAATAATTATAGGAGGAGGAGGTGGCAGCATGATTGCTAACAACTTCTGAGCACTTACTAAATGCCAGACATATGGTTGTCCATGCTTATCTCGGTTAATCCTGCTAAGAACACTGTGAGTTAGCTGATAACGTTATCCCCATTTCCCATATGATAACACTGAGACTGGAGGGGGTTAGGTAGCCTGCCCTAGGTTCAAGCCAGAAAGTGGAGGAGTCAGGATTCTCACTCAGGTTGGCCTCCAGAGCCCCAGCTCATAACTGCTTCTGATCCCCATGCAGCACACAGAGCTTCCTGGGTTTCCTCATAATTTCTCATAACGGTGACTTGCATTTGACCAGCCGGCCTCTCTGAGTCTCTCTCTATATCACCTCTGCTAACTGCTCCAGTCTCTTTGTATTTCATAGTTCAAATTCCCAGGAGAAGACATCAGTTGGCCCAGCTCATCTTTTAATGCCAGGCAACATTGTAAGCAGCTGCCCAGCCAAAGAGCTGACTAGGAGTGGGGCTGAGTGCAGCCACTGATCAGCACTTTTTACAGAGCCAAGCGCAGACATACTATCATATTTAGGAAGAGATGCCAAGTGCTACAAGAGAGGGGCAAGAAAAGAATGAGGGGAGGCTTCATGGAGGTAGTTTGTGGTTTTGGCCTTGAAATAAGAATAGGATTTGAGGACCAGAGTTGGAGACAAGCATTTCCTGGAGGAAGACAGAGCATGAACACAGGCATGGGACTAAGGTAGCATGAGTCATGTTTAAAGGCCAATGAGTAGTTCTGTTTATTAGGCGAGTGGGGTGCATGAGCCAGAAGCTGGAAAGGTAGGACTTGAATGCTAGTCTGAGTTGGAACTTAATTTAATGGCAGTCATGGAAGGTCTTTGGGCAAGAGAGGGATGTGGTCACACATGTGCTTTAGGTAGGATGACCATATGCCCAGGGAAGTCCCACCATAATTATTAAAATGTATGATTACTTTACAGAGCCCCTTTCACTCTCGATAACACCCTGGCTTGAATAATAAAGTATATGCTGTTCCAGTTTTAGGGTTTATGGGCTGTTGCTCTGCTAGGATTAGCGTGAGTGGGGCAGGATGAGAGGCAGGATGGTTTTGGGTGAGGATATTGCCATAGTCCAGGTAAGTCAAGCCAGAACCAGGTGGGGGCAGAGAGCACAGAACACAAAGGAATGTGGGCAAGAGACATGTAGAATTGGCTGGTTCTGGTGGTTGAATGGATTTGGGGGGATAATAAAGAGGGAGAGTGGAGTCCACGTGACTCCTAGTGTTCATCTTGATTGTTGGGAACAATGGTGGAAGTCTGAAGGCAGGGCTCCTTGAGGAGGGGATGGAGGTAATGATTGTGATTATAATGGGCTTGAGGCACTCTGGGACATCCACTTAGAGATGCGCAGCAGAAAGTTGATTGTTCCAAGTGGGAACTCAGAAGCTTTCAGTTAGGAATTCTTCTAGAGACGGCTAATGGAAGCCAGGAGGTGTGAACTTGCCGGAGCTGGGGGATAGGGCAGAGTAAGACAACACAAGATGTCCCAGAAAACTAAATTCTGGATGATCCCTATATTGGGGAAGTCAGAGGAGAGCAATGAGTCAGGGGACTGAAAGCGGTAGTTTGAAAGTTAGGAGAAAAACAAGGGGAGGAAGTGGCCTAGAGATGATGGAGGTTTTCAGGGAGGGAACACTTTATTTATTTATTTATTTATTTTTAAAAAATATATTTTATTGATTTTTCACAGAGAGGAAGAGAGAGGGATAGAGAGTTAGAAACATTGATCAGCTGCCTCCTGCACACTCCCCACTGGGGGATGTGCCTGCAACCAAGGTACATGCCCTTGACCGGAATCGAACCCGGGACCCTTGAGTCCGCAGGCTGACGCTCCATCCACTGAGCCAAACCGGTTAGGGCGGGAGGGAACACTTTAAGTCCTCTGGAGTGACCAGTAAGGCGGATGCGCACAGAACCAGAGGGTTTGGTTATTTCAAGGTCACAGCCAACTGTTAAGAGACTACAGGTTGGTGGGGACATTACATGACGAGTGAACGGCAAGGAACTAGAGGTAGTCAAGGTGGTATCTCATTCATAAAGTTTGTCCAGGACAAAGAGGAAAGAGAAAGAGCTAAGATGGACAAGATGTAGAAGACACTTGATAGTGAAAATTCTGGGAAGATGCTGGAGAGGTTGGGTTCTTGGTAAGGAAAAAGAACTGTTCTTCCTCAGACACGGGAGGGGGAAAATGGTGGGTGATGATCCAGGGAAATTCTGGGGTGGATTGGTGGCTTGGGGTCAGGTAGAGAGGACAATATTCTTGGGGTCCAAATACTTGACCAAGTCAGAGTTGAAGTCTTGCAGAGGAAGTGTGTAATGGTTGCAGAATTGCAATGATGAGTTAGTCATAGATATAGAGAAAAGTTTGTTCATTTGTTTGTTTAACACATATACTTTTTAAAAAAATTTTGTGCAGAGAGGAAGGGAGAGGGATAGAGAGTTAGAAACATCGACGAGAGAGAAACATCAATCAGCTGCCTCCTGCACACCTCCCACTGGGGATGTGCCCACAACCAAGGTACATGCCCTTGACCAGAATTGAACCTGGGACCTTTGAGTCCGCAGGCCGATGCTCTATCCACTGAGCCAAACCAGTTAGGGCGAGCTCCCCCCCCCACACACACTTGGTTCAGCATGCCCAGGAGTAGGAGCCAGAAAAGTGAATGGCAGTGTTGTTTAAGGCTGGAGATTGGTAGTCAGGATTGCAGGAAGCACACGCTGAATTGGCTGACATGGAGCCAGGATAGGAAGGGAGGAAGTAAAGCCAGGATGGGAGTGGTGGACTGGGAGGAGGTGGAGGACTTAAGGGACCAGAGAACAAGTGAGCAGGAATGAAGTGAGAAGATAGGAGATTGGGATCAAAGGAAAGAATTTCAGATCCTGAAATTCTGGAGTTTCCAGAGGTGAGGGGTGGTCATGCCAATTAGTGGCTGGAGAGAAGTAAAAGAAATTGCAGAATGTCTGGGTTCAAGACCTTCAGGGGACTGAGGAGGCTGGGTGGGTGGCTGGGAACTGGACTGCTTTCAGTGTCCCCAGTGACTCTCCAGGTTTGATTTTTTTTTTTTTACACAAGTGGTACATGTTCTTTATTTTAAAAAAAGTTCTGACGATCTAAGGTATAGCATTGTGATGTTACTTATGGTACTGTATTGTGCATTTGAAAATTGCTAAGAGAATAGATCTTAAATGTGAGAACAAAAAAGAAACAGGAATTATGTGATGTGATGGAGGTGTCAGCTAACATTGCCGTGGTAATTTCATCGCAGTCTGTGTGTATTAAATCAACACGTTTCACACTTTAAACTTATGCAATGTTTTATGTCAATACAACCGCTCTAGAGCTGAAAAAAAGGAACATTCAAATGATCAAAATTAAATTAAATTATAATTTCTCAGAATCCCACCCCTCAAATATTACTCAAGTTAACATGTTGGTGAATATTCTGCCAGACCATGATTCATATATACTGTTTTTTTAAAAATGGGATTTGCGTTATAAATATAATGAGTTCTTGAATCAGATTACTTTTGGATGAATTTCAGATTTACAGAAAGCTTGCAAAGATGGTACAGAGAGCTTCCATGCCCCTGACCCAGTGTCCCCTGATGCTAACATCTTACTTGGCTGTGGTACATTTGTCAGAACTAGGAAACCAGGGCTGGTGCATTATTAGCAGCTGAACT
The DNA here is from genome assembly GCA_004026665.1 of Murina feae. NCBI lineage: Eukaryota > Metazoa > Chordata > Mammalia > Chiroptera > Vespertilionidae > Murina > Murina feae. The sequence goes on from PVJC01002996.1 coordinate 40,511, forward strand.
CCTGACTTGGTTCGGCTTTCCCCAGTGTTCCCACTGATGCCCTTTTCTTACTCTAGGATCTCATTCAGACCCCCACCTCGCATTTAGTACACATACTGTTTTGCAACTCTGCTTGTTTTGCTCAACATCATGTGAACACCTTTCAATGATGCTAAACATTCTTCCACACCATCATTTTAGTGGCTGTGCAGTATTGTGTTGATGGTTGTGTCATTGCCAATCCCTACTGTGGAATGTTTAGATTGTTTCCAATTTCTCACTCTTATAAACCAAGCTTGGATGAGCCCCTTGCAGCTAAACTGTCTGGACTATTCCTGCTTATTTCCTTACAATAAATTCCTAAACATGGCATTGCTGGGGCCAGAGGGATGCACCTTGGAGAGGCTCTGGCTATATCTTACACAGCTGAAAGGCTGTGCCAATTTACCTCCACGCAGTATCACTGGGGCTTTTTCCCCCCCATTTTTTTCGTTTATGACAGGGAGGGATGTGGGCGCAGAAGACCCTCACGAGGGGCTGTCTCTCAATGTCCTATTCCTCTCTCTACACTCACTTCTCCTCTAGGCTGCAAGGTCTGGGTTGGCCCTGAATGCAGCCAGCAGCTGGGGTGGGGGTGGGGTGTGGCCAGGGCTCTGGGGACATCTCTTGTGCTGGGAGCTGAGGAGGGGGCCTGGGCAGCTGCCTGGGCTTTGTTCTTTTGCCAAGAGGTGAGCTGGTGGGGGGAAGGATGCGGAGAGGCTGAAAGGGGAGAGGGACCCCTCCTCTTGCCCCATGAAAGCTGAGAGGCAGAAGGGCAGCTCCCTGAGCCCACGGGGAGGGAGCAGCAGACAGATTGGGCAAAAAACCTCCCCGAGATGCATGCTCCAGTTCAAGCAGGAGGCATTAAGGATGAAATATCTCCTGAGCAACAATTCATCTCTAACTGGGAGGGGAGGGACTCGCTGACATTTAGCTGTGATCAGGGGCTGCACACGCCTGTCTCCAGAAGCCTAACAGGAGCTAGCCGCGTGCATGTGTGAGAAGTTTGTGTGTGTGTGTGTAACGGGGTATGAAGGACCGTGGGACTATTGCGAGGCTGTGTCTGTACATGTGATGGTTCCTGTGTGAGGATGTGCATGGATTGTGAGGATGTTTTAAATGTGTGTCAAAGTCATGTCTGTGTGTGATGTTGAATATGTGTGGGCGATTGTGCAAATGTACCTTATGCTAGTTACAATACTGTACAATACTGTATGTGTGATGTTGAGATTGACCCTGAAAATGGCCTTGAGACGCCATGAGTTTGAGTATGAGACAGTAGATGTGAAACTGACCCCCAGGCTAGACTAGGTCTCAGGCGACTGCCAGCCCATGCGATGCCTTGTGACAATTAGAAAAAGGTACCCCTTCCTCCACAAGGTCACAGCCTCCCAGTTGCGTTCTCATGGGGCTTGCTTGGGCAGTGTGCAATTTGCATTACGCTAAGTGGAGGCTGTGGGTGCCCCCCCCCCACTCTCTTCTTATAGTCCCATAGAATTTTCTCCTCATGGCACTCACTATGATTTTAATGTCTTTAACAATTTTGCGTAAGTATTTGTTTGGTATCTCTCTCCCCTGCGAGGCTCTAAACTCCTTGAAGGATAGGACCACTTGTCTGGGACTATCTTGTTCATCATTGTAATACCAGCTCCTGGCCCAGTGCCTGGGGCAGAGGAGTTGCTTTCTAAATGCTTGTTGGATAACTAAATGAATGAATAGGGCAGAGATGCGTGTGTTCACATGTGAGTGCACATACATGTAGAAGTGTCGACCTGAGCCAGGTGTTTGTGTGCATCTGCTGTGTGTGTGTGTGTGTGTGTGAGTGTCATGGTCATTCCCAGAAAGCTCTTTTCACCTGTTTCCTAAGCTCTGACCCCCAAAGAGGCAAAGAACAGGAGTGGCAGTCACACCCTTCCCCGCCCACCTGGATGCTCTCCTGCCTCATTTTCCAGGCCTGTTTGGGGCTCTGAGAAGGTTTCTATGAATTGGACCACAGGCACCTGGGACTCGCAGGCCCTGGCAGCGCTTCTCAGAGCTAGACTTGGGGAAATTTTGGCCCATGCTGTCCAGGGTCCAGTCCCAGGGCCCTGCAGTATATGTCCCACCCTGGGGTTCAGACTACCGATCTGCTTTTGTTCCCATGACTTACTGGGGTAGGTACAGGGTTCCTTTATCTTCCTGCAGTCACCAGAGTCACCAGTGTTACACTAGGCCCATCCCCTATGCATGGTCTTGTCTCTAAGAAGGACAGCTCTGTGGCCCTGTATTTTGAGGGAGCTGTGCCTGGGGGTGGTACAGAGATGAAAGGGTCGAGGGTGGATTCGGCAGGGAGAGTGGGAGAGGAAGAGAGAAAATGAGCTCAGGAGGCATAAAGCAGACAGAAAAGTAACAGTGCTGGGGGACTGAACGGGCTGGGACAGGCAAGAGGCAAATGGCTTGACACAGAGGCTTGGCCATGCCCTTGCTGGATGGGAGTTGGGGAGGCGGAGGGTGGGAGGAGTCTAGAGTTCACCAAAACCCCAGGTGGCCATCAGCACAGCTATCCACAGCCCTGCTCCTGAAATCTGAAACTGTCCCCGAAGATTCACACTGGTACCCTAAGGACTGAAGCAGGAACTTGCTCAGCTGGGGAAATGTGCTCAGAGTCCTTTCAGGAGGGACGCTGTGTGTCAGACTAGCAGGAGAGCCCACGGGGCAGTTCAAGGGAAGAGACCTGAGCTGGTTCTCATCCCGGTGTGACTGGGACCTCAGTTTCCTGTCTCACTGAGGGAGGAGGGCCATGTGCTCCGCCAGGTTTTGAAAAGCTCAGTCTGTGCTGATGGGACTCTGATCATACAGCGAAATCTGAGGAGCTGTATTCACTGGGCAGGTGCCTCTGGCCTCCACCCTTTCAGCAAAGGCTCAGACACAATGTTCCAGGAGTGCCTGTCAGAACTTAGATGCCTCTCCCCTGCCCACAGGGACCCTAATCTTTTACCCTCCTTTCCCCGCCCTACAGCCATCCTTCCGGAGCCTGGAAAGGCAGACAGCTTGCTGTTTCATCTGGAATCCGACCGCATAAGCAGGCAATCCTCTACCTCCAGCCTCTGCCCACTGGCCCTCAGTGCTTCTTCCTTGAGGGCGCTTTCTAGCCTATGCAGAGACCAGTCCTCCCAGGAGAAGAGGCAAAATATATTTTCTCTGTTCTGGCCACAGGAGATCATAGCCTCTTCTCTTGGGGAGAAGGATCAGGGCAGATTAGGGATGGAGGGGTGGGGCCTGCTCTCCTCTATCACCATCCTCCCCCAGTTTTCAAAGCTGCTTGGCTCCATAAATGACTGGAACCAATTGCAGGTAATGTCCCTGTCAGGGCATAGCTGCACTCATCCATTACCTGCTGGAATCTCACCCACTGCCCTCTCAGGGAGACTGCCTCGGGCATATGGTTGACCCTTGACAAGCTGGAAAGTCCAGGGTCATTTTTTCCTTTCTGTTTTCTAAGTGACAACTGTGAGCTCCTTATTCATCTTGATATCCCCAAAGTCCAATTCAGTGCTCAGAACATAGTAGTTGCTCAATAAAAAAGTAGAGGAAAAATGAATGTAGAAGAGAGGAGAGAAGAAAAGACTTTACCCCTTTTCTCTGTTGATGGACCTGGGGAAAAGGTTTGTTTGCTAACTGATAATCACATAGGTTCTTCTTGTGATGGCACAGGACAACTGCTTCTTTCCCTCCCACTGGCCCCCTCCCTGAGTCACTTCATAATCTGTTTCCCCAGCATTTGGTGGAGTCACTATTAATGAGTATTTGGGCTTCCCCTCCAAGTATAGGCAACCTTGCTCAATGTCCTGGGGAGCCACCCACCCCACCTTCTCTGCAGATGAGCAGTACATCGATCCCTTTTGTCCTAGACAGAGCCCTGCACCAGGCATTGGGAAGAGGTCTGGCCTCAAAACACATAAAACGAGGATCCAGTTTCCTCCGTCCTATCTCACCCCAGCGGCTGGTAAATGTGATTCAGATCTGGGCATTGGAGAGCCATTCCTTTTGGGGTCACATGATTAGATCCAGAGATGCACTTTGGGATCTGATCTCAATCCAGATGCACATCTTTTCCCTCCCGTGAACAGTGTGCGACTGGAGGGCTTGACTACTTGCAGGAACCCTGGGCACCTGTGGATCCCTGGGAGGGTACGAAGGTGACCCGAGACACCACAGCCGAAGTGTAGGGGTGGGGAGAGGTGAGAGCACCTACTACCTCTCACACAGCCACCTTCCATAGAAGAGCAGTGTTCTGCTTTTTTTCTGGGACATCAGGAAATACAATATGAAGACAATTCTTATTGTGATCTCCAATGGACAACCAGCAGGGGAGCAAAGAATGTCCCCTCCCTCCAACCTTCTCTTCTGCCTCTGACACTTCATATACACCAGATGTCTCTGTGGGCAAGTCCTGCCCAGCATACCCTTTCCCAGTTTTCTCTGCGCTTGCGACTCACCACATCAGCCTTTGGGAACCAAATATATAAACCTAGCCTGTTTTTGCTCAGCAAAAGTCCAAGAAAATGTGTTGGCAGAATGTTAGTCCCCTGACAGAGCATGGCAATGCCGAATTCCCCAGGTCCAACCAAGCAGACCACTGTAACCGATGGCAGAATGCCCAGGGTGAAGTGGTCATGAGTTAGAGATAAACCGAGGCTCCAAAATTCATAGCATACAGGCAACTAGAAAGGGATTGCAGATTTCAATGGACAGGCCAGCGCAAGCAAGCGTTCAGAATCCAAAAGGTCAAACAGGGCAATGGGAACTTGATCCTGAGGCAAGAATGGTTGAGTGGAGGGGGATGCCGGCGTGCAAAGGGTACAAGAGGTTATTTTGACCATGTGGGAATTAGGGGTACACTCTGAGAACTTCTAGGTAGGAAAAGAAGAGCTGGGGGTGACCTTACAAAATGAGGTGGAGGAGGTGTTGAAGGTCCTACTACTTATTATGGTGCTGGTGGATGCGGTTGTCAGAGTAAAGCTGATAGTTATAGCGATGGTATTATTATGGTAAACAGCAGCAATGGGGTGATGTGTGGTCATGGTGTTGTTTTGTTTTCTTTTTAAAAAAATATATCTTTATTGATTTCAGAGAGGAAGGGAGAGGAAGAGAGAGTGAGAGAGAGAAAGAAACATCAATGATGAAAGAGAATCATTGGTCGGCTGCCTCCTGCACACCCCACCTGGGATCAAGCCTACAACACGGGCATGTGCCCTGACCAGGAATGGAACCATGATCTTGTGGTTCATAGCTTGATGCTCAACCATTGAGCCATGCTGGTTGGGCTGGTGGTGTTAATGATTGCTGCCATGGTGATAAAGAGAGTCAGTGATGACAATTGTCATGGTGAAGGAAGTGGTGATACTTAAGCTCACAGTGACAGAAACAATAATTTTAGAGATAATGGTAGTATTGGTGGGTTATGGTGACAGTAGCTATGATCACAGTGAAGGGGACTGTGACGGTGGTAGAGATGTTGAATTGCCATCCAGATGAGGGATGTGGTGGTAAGGATTACATTGGTAAATAAGTACTACTCTTCCTGGTGGATGTGGTTGTCATAGTAAACCTGATAGTTATCGTGATGGTATTATTATGGTAATAGTATCATTGATCTTTTTTTAATCCAAATAAGTATATGAGATAAGTGTGATCCTTTAGGAAATCTCAGAAAAAATATGTGATGGCCCTGGATCTCCTTGAGCAGGAGGGAGGACCCCTTCTCTTACTGCTGCTGTGAACAGACTTGTACTGTATTTCCTGCTCCACTGTGTTCTGATTATAGACAATGTGGAGATTGGAGGGTAAGCCATACTCCAGCTTTCTCTTCCCTTTCTTCATCTTCCTATGGGTCTACTTGCTTCCTAAGACAGCCCTTCTCCAGGGCCCAATATAGGCAACTGAGGCATTGAGGTTTTTCTTTGTGAGCTGGAGCCAGAGCATGATGGGTATGCCAGACATCTGGCTAGAAGTAGGATAGCTGACAAAAGGCCCTCCTTGTAGCAGTACAAGCAGAGGTGATTGTAGTTGCTATGCCTAGCTCAGGGATGGCCCTCAGCCCCTAAATGGCCCAACCTCTGGCAGTTCCTTTAGACCTATGCTGGCCAATTCTGTCACTTGAAATACACCTTGTCCAATTGAGATGGAAGAGTAATATATACATTGGATTTTGAAGACTTAGTACAAAAAAAAAAGAATGGAAACAATCTCATTAATAATTTTTATATTGACCATATGCTAAAATAATACTTTGGAAATATTGTTTTAAATAAAATATATTATTAAAATTAACTTTTACTTGTCTCTTCATTTTTTGTTAATTTTTACCTGTCTCTTTAATTTTTTAATATATATATATATGTCTCCTAGAATTTTTTCAATAACATGTAGTTCACATTATATTATACAGTGCTGCCTTAGATCATTTGCTTTTCTTTTTTGTTTTTTATAATCCTCACCTGAGGTTATTTTTCCCATTGATCTTTAGAGAGTGGAAGAGCGGGAGGAGGGAGAGAGAGAGAGAGAGAGAGAGAGAGAGAGAGAGAGAGAGAGGCATTGATGCGACCAGGAATCAAACCTGTGACCCTTAGGTCAGAGGGCTGACACTCTAACCCAGCGGTTCTCAACTTGTGGGTCATGACCCCTTTGGGGGTCAAACGACCCTTTCATGGGTCGCCCTAAATACATGCTGCATATCAGATATTTACATTATGATTCATAACAGCAACATTACAGTTATGAAGTAGCAACAAAAATAATTTTATGGTTGGGGGTCACCACAACATGAGGAGCTGTATTAAAGGGTCGCGGCATTAGGAAGGCTGAGAACCACGGCGCCGCTGAGGAAACAGTCCAGGGCAGATATTTGCTTTCCCTTTGTTCTGGGAAGCGAAAGGAAAGAAATGAAGCAAATAGCAAAGGAGCAGCGAGCTAAGCACGTAGTAAGTTTGTTTCTCTCTCCTGTGAAGTCTGAGCAGAGCACTCCAGGGCAGATATGGCAGCTTCCCACCACAGTGTCCAGGTCCCAGGTTTCTCTTTAATTATTTGCCACCATCCTCAACACATGGCTTCCAATTTAGGTCTAAGATGGCCGCTCCGGCTCCCATGTCCATTTGACACCCAGTGAAAAGGGGGGGAAAGGGACGTGGAGAGCCAGTTTCTTCTTATTGAGTGCAAACCCCAGAAGATGCAACATTACTTCTGCTTGCGGCTCATTGGCCAGAATCTAGTTACCTGGACACACTTAGCTGCAAGGGAGTGGTGGCCAAGTTCCAGGTAAAAAGTTGAGGATTTTTGTTTGTTTGTTTGTTTTAACACTTCGGGGGTTTATTATGAAAAGAATAAAGGGAGAATGGGTATTGTGGGACAAACAGCAGTCTACCTGTGTCCAAAGTGGGGGGATTCCCTAGGCTCACAACTTCTACAGATCTGAGGAGTGGCTAGCACCACCTGGGCAGCAGGAAAGTGGGGCAGGAAAGCCTGCTTCTTTTACCAAAATGTGTTTAATGGAGGCAGCTCAAGCCTGGCCAGTGTGGCTGAGTTGGTTGGCTATTGTCCCATACACTGAAAGGTTGCCGGTTCAATTCCCAACCAGGGCACATGCCCAGGTTGCAGGCTCAATTCCCGGTAGGGAGCGTGCAGGGGGGCAGCCAATCTATGTCTTATTCTCACATCAATGTTTCTTTCTCTCCCTCCCCCTTCTCCTCTCTCTAAAATCTATTTTAGTTTGGCCGGTGTGGCCCAGTGGTTGAGCATCGACCTATGAACCAGGAGGTCAGGGCACATGCTCAGGTTGTGGGTTCCAAACCCAGTGTGGGACATGCAGGAGCAGCCAATCAGTGATTCTCTCATCATTAATGTTCTCTCTCTCTCTCTCCCTCTCCCTTCCTCTCTGAAATCAATAAAAATATACTTAAAAATAAAGTGAAATAAAATAACATCAGTTTAAAAAAACCTTTTTAAAAAGGCAGCCCCAGTCCCAACATATTCCCAGACGTTCCTTAGTCAGAAAGGTTTTAAGAGAGGGAAGAAAGAAGACAGTGTGACAAGGCAGAGGAAGAGGGAGAGTAAGCACCTGTGTGTGGCTGAGAATGATTACTTGAATTGTGAGCTCTCGTGAGTGGGACAGTGACTATTGTTCCAGTATTTTGGATGTTATATTTAAGGCCTTCACGGGTCATACCTATGACATAGGCATCAATGGCTGCAAACATTTGTTAAGTAGGTTCTGTTGATCAAAAACTTGCTTGTCTGCTTTCTTTTTCCATCTATGATCATTGTGCTGCTAACAGGTGCCCAGGGGTTCCAGGGAAGTGGATCCAGGAGACACGTGAGACCTGTATTTAAGGGAATGGACTGAGGAGTCAGAAAATCACCAAGGACAACTGTCCAAGCCACCAAGGAGTTGGGGTGGGGCACGGAGCCTAGTTCTGACTTTCTTTTTGACCCCGCTCTTCTTAATAGGGAGATACTCAAGAAAAGTAAACTAGGTTCTCATGGAGGTACCTGGTGTATCGCGGTCACTGGTGTATTCCTGGTGCCTGGCAAGTAGTAAAGCTTGACAAGCATTTGTTGAATGGAATGAAATCTGGAGTTGGCTTTGCTCTGGAGTCAGGTTTTATTTTACTTTGGTCTTGAAGTTGGGGACTCCACAGCTGCCCCTTGCACTGAACACACACCCCTCCTTCTCAGTGCCCCCTTTTCTGGACCTGCGATGCCATCCTTCCCAGATCTTCCCTCCGGGACCGCTAATCTAATTACCCAAGTTCAATGCAGGCTGCCCCTAGGGAATGGGGCAAGTGCGGACAGTTCCTAGGAGGCCGGTCTGGGGCCTCAGACCCACCTTCCTGGTAGACCCAGCTTTGTCCCTGGACAGGGACAGGGCTTTCCTGGCTGCTGCCTCCTCCACACAGCCCCTTTCTCATTCAGCAGGGGCCAGGAGAACACAATCAGCTCTAGGAGGAGGCCTGGAAGGATGGAGAGGCCCATATCCTGGGCTTCCTCCTCCTCCCATACATCTTGGTGTCAAACTCATTTTATTTCCTCACGTCTGGGGACTCAGGAGACTTCCCCTCCAGGACCACTTCCTCCTCCAGTTTGTTTTCCAGCTGGAGACTCTAGGAGCCCCACGGCAGGGGGGTGGCTCCTCTGCTGTGGCCCGTGGGGCTTCAAAGGACCCAAAGTGGAATGCCAGCTGGGGAGACTGCTGGCCTGGGAGGAGGGGCTCAAGGTGTGGGGCTCCGGATGGGATCCCCCACTCATTTTCAAGTCCCCCTGAGGGCCTGTATGTAGGGGCAGAAGGACTTCAAAGGTCAGGAATGGGGACTCCCTGCCACCCCTTCCCTCGGGGCTGGGAGGAGGGCAGGAAATGCCCCCCTTCATGATGGATTAGGTGCCTAAGAGCCATGGCGAGCTCAGGGCTGGGGAGACCTTCTCCCTTTTCATGGGGCTCAGATTTCATGATTTTGGGAGGGAGGAGGGGGTGAAATAATTAGTAATTTGTGATTAAGTCTTTTCATGGATATTTTGTTTCTTTGTTCTGTGATGTCGCCTGGAGCCATTTAAAAAATGACTTAATGACAAAAAAAAAAAAAAATAATTGCTCTTTGTAACTAATGACTGTGTCAGAACTTGGAAATCACCAAAGCCTCAGAAAGTAGAAACCGAAACACAGACAGGGGTGGGGGTGCCACTCTCCAAGGAACCAAATCGGCAATCGTAAAGTGGCCAGGGATCCCTTTGCACCTGGGCAGCCCCCTGCCCTTCTCTGGAGCCAGTCAGCACCCCACACTCAGCCTCAGCCTGAGGCCTTCTGGCCGGGTTCCCAGAGGAACCTTTGCTCCTGGACCCAGAGGGCTGGTCAGCATACCAGAGGGCAGCCTAGACTGCCCCAGCTGGTCCAACCTTGGAGCCACTCCTTCCTCCACAGAATGCTCCGGGAGGGAACTCCACTCCAGGGTAGGGATGAAGAGCCAGTCATGTCCTCCCGTCCCCTCCAGCAGCCAAGATGGAGCCCCACAACTGCCCTGGGATTCTGGGCTCCTTGGGGTCTTGTCTATTGCTCTTGTCTCCTCAACTAGACTGGGCACTCCCTGGGGCAGAGGGAAAGTGTTTCCCTGGATATTTCTGTCCCTCCTTGGGCCAGTCAGCCCGCAGATCTGCAGGGCCCCAGGACTCCGCTCAGCTCACACTTCCTCCCGCTGTCCCCAGCAGCTCCACAGCCTCTGGGGAGTGGGCCGGGAGATGGGGAATTGCTCACGCAGCAGATTCAGCTCCTGTTCCCTTCCCAGCCCTCGCTCCGATCTCTCCCAGGGGGAACTGCTGGGGGGGAAAAACCCGTTAACTTGTGCCTTCTATTTGGTTTTCCTCTGGTTATTGTTTAAAATGCAGAGATTATGAGGTCAAACTCTCCCAGCCAATATTTTTCTAATGAAAAATGTAGTAAGGCACGACTGAGTAATCTAATCTATAAGTTAAGCGTTCCACACAGCAGCGATTTTCACCGACAGAACTTCAATAAATCTTGTTTTGAGAAAAATGATATGAGGCTGATGTTCTATTTTTGTCAATTTGAATGGACTCCCCTGCCCCCCAACCCTCAGAAACACTGCATTGCACCCAGCCAATCTCCTCCTTCCCTCCCCCAGAGCTGGCTAGTTGAAAGGGGGGGTGGTGGTGGTTAAGAATGATGCTGGGGGAGGTTTGAGTTTTGGTCCAGGTGGGCTCTGGAGGTCTGGACCCAAAAGCACCTGCTCAGCTCACGGCCTCTGTGGCTCTCCTGGTGATGGGTCCAGGTCGGTGAGGGGCTGGGGGCCCTTGTGGGAACAGGCGGCCTAGGAGAATGTATCTTCCCTAGGGACAGGGGTGCCCAGGTTAGCTTGTCTCCTCCCAGCTGTCGCAAGGCTGAGCAAAGAGCAAACAGCAGGCCTCACGTCTTTCCTCGACCCCCAACAAGCCATTGATAGATTTCGCAAGAAAGGCCTCACCTCTGGCAGAATTATTTAGATCCATCCTTGCTCCTCTCCTGCAGTCCGAATGGAACAGAATGGAAGAGGCAGAATGTGGTACCCCCCTACGTGTGTGCGTGTGTGTGTACATATGTACCTGTGTGTAGGACCCTGGGAGGCAGGACTCTTCTGATGAACATCTGGGTCATAAGCCTGTCATGGATGATGCTGCCAAGAAAAAAACCAGGAAAGATGTTTCCAGCCCAGGGAATGTGTGGGAGGCTGGAAGAAAGAGTATGGAGAGGATATTTGAAGCAACCGGAGACGCTTTAAGGGCAGCCAGAAAGGATTATGGCACCTCATCAGAGAAATCAATTAGGAGAGGTCACAAAATGAGGAGCTCCTCCTCGCCTCCCCCTTACAACCATCCGCTGAGCGGGGTGTGTTAAGACAAACAGAAATGCCAGGATAGAGAGGTTTTTCTAGTTGGAGACTTGGCAGCATTTAGGTTTGCAAGGGTCAGGCGTGGACATCTGCAGGCGTGGAAGCCAGGACAGAGGGAACTCAACCTTTCCATTTCCAGGGAAGTGGGATATAGAGGAAGGAAGCCTGGAGGCTCCACAGATCCGAGGGCCTAAGTTCTTACATTACCAACGGCTGACCTCAGGCCTCGATGGTTTCATCTGCAAATGAGCTAACAGTGATGCTCACCCGATGACAATGTGAGCAGATGAAATGAGAAGCTTTATGGAAACATGCACTGATTACTTGAAAGTACTGCCCAGGATGAGCGGAGAGAATTGGTACTGCCTTGGGCGGGGGCGGGAAGAAGGAGCTCTGGCGGCCTTGTTACTTTGCTGGGTCCGGTGAAATGGAGCCATGAGGCCGGGAGCCCGTCACTGGCCGGCTCTAGAATTGGGGCTTAGAGATTTCCTCATGGAGCAGTAAGGGAGTCGCCATGCTTCCATCGCTGGCCTGAGTGGGCCAAGGACCTATGGTGTGGAGATGCTTTGGGCGGCGACATGCAGTCAGGGCAGGGAGCTGGGGGCTGGGAGGGCCTGGGAGAGAAGGAGCTGCTGAGGAGGAGAGGAAGGGCAGGGCCTCTTGTCGCTGAAGCAAGTCCAGGCAGCAAGGGTGTGCTCCGTTCTTCCCCGGCCTTGCCAACCCTTCCTCCCCCTGGTGTCATTGCAGGGGCCATTCTGAGGCTCCCAGCAGCTTCCAGCTGAGGAGGGAGGGAGGTTTTTTAACCCCAAATGCCAAACATCGGCTCCAGGTCCCCTTTTGTTTTCTGACCCCCATTGACCATTCCCTCCTTTTCAAACTCCCACTGACTGTTAGAGGCAGCCCAAGCCCAGGGCTGCCTAAACCAAGTAGACATGGGGTTGTGATCCATGATGTTTGAGGCTGTCAAAGTGGCCGAGAACTGTCCAAGCAGCCTCAGATGTACTTTCCAAGGAAAATGGGAAGTGCTGGGAGACAGTGTACTGACTTCGTGCATGACCAGGGTAAGGCATGAGCCCAGAGCCCAGGTTCCTCTCCAATTTCTCAGTGTTTGAGGGTGGGAGGTGAGTGCAGCAGAATCCAGAGCTAAAGGGATCTGCCTTCAGGATGAGTCGGAAAGACCCTGTGGCCTAGCCTCGTTCTCCTCCTGCTCCCAGAGAGGTTCCAAACCCGGGGCTGGAATAGTCGCCACAGTGACAGCTCCATAGGCTGTGCACTAGGAACCTTTGAAAACTGAGGGGTGGGTGGAAGGGAATTGTGGTTGGGGAGCAAGGGAGCTGGTGGACTTTATGCTAATTCACACCCACTGAAAATCAGACTTTCAAAGAACTTTTAATCACACAAAGAACATTTTCGGGAAATAATGACAAGGAAAAAATAGGATATAAAGCACTAGATACAGCATGATCCCATTTATGAAAAACAAATAAATGTATAGATTAAGCTAAAAGACTAGAATTAAACTGGTAAAATACAGACAGTGGTGATTTGGTGGGGGGTAAGAATATGTATTACTTTGTTTTCTTTATTCTTCTCTATAGCTTCCAAATTTTGATCATCAATGTATTCATTTATAGTTCAGAAGTTATGAAAATGATTCAGAAGATGACTCTGGGGTCAAGCTGACTCCCAAAGGTGACCCAGAACTTTGCAGATCCCAGCCTCACTGCCCATTCCCCTAAGTCTGCTTTGGTGATCCTGGGCTGAACCCCCTTTATGGCAGCCCAGCGGAGAGGGGCTGGGGCCGGCAGCTGGGAGTCAGCTGTGTCTGGAGACTATCCCGTGTCCAATGGGAGGCAGGGGGCTCATTTCCCAGTTGGACTGAGGCCAGGTTTTAGGGACTGAGTCTGCCAAGCAGCCACCTGAGGCATTGGTGTTCACAGCTCCTCCTCAACCCCAGGCCCCCAAAGCAGGTAGAGGCCCCCAAGTCAACCTCTGCCCAAGGGTCTCCGCCCCCTAGGCCAGTTTCTGGCTTTTAGATACAGGAGAGGAGGTGAAGGCAACTTATCCCTAGTTGTAAGGTTCAGTGAGGACCGGAATTGATGGAGGTATATTCAGACTTATATTTGACCCCCTTTTCCCCCTTCTGCCCCCTTACACCCTAAGACTCCCAAGTTCATAGGCTGTGTCAGGGGAAGGGAGTGGCTGATCAGGGCTAGGAAGGGCTTCACAGGGTCTGGCCAAGGAGTTTTAGACTAAGGAGTCTCAGTTATTCCCAGCTTGGGGATTAGTACAAATATGGCTAAGAAATTCTAGCCCACCTTCAACTATTCAGTTGTATTAAAGAAAAAAAACCTCACACACATAAAAAGGCTTTTTAGACTCTTTATTTATGAGTATGTGTCAAAGTTTTATTTCAATCTTGCTGCAAGTAAAGAGACTATTAAGAGGTCAATTCAAGGTTTACCTCTTGGTAGAAACACTAAGAAGAAGAAAGAGTGGTTGGCATCAGTGTTAAAATGGACATACAAAAATAATATCTGGATAAAATGCACCACACTCTGACAAATGACAAAGCACATGGGAAACTGAAACGTGTTTTTATTAAGAATGCTAATTTCCCCCTGAAATAATGGATTATATTGAACAGAAATATCTGGGGTCCTTTTGTCTTACAGTTGGACATACTGGCGTGGCTCCTGCGCAGGGGCTGGAGGCTCAGGCATGGAGCAATTGATATGGAAATTCTGGGTTCCTGTGTGCCCAAGCCTGTGCCAGGTACTAAGGTGAAGCGATAGTGGGAAGAAATTGCAGGAAGCTGAATTGTAAGGGAACGGGGGGAAATGTTCCTGACAAACGGATCTCTCCAGGTAAGTGCTTCCAGAAGTCCCAAGTTCCCTCACGTTAGACATAAGCAAGTGGGCAGAGGAGGCTTTCAGAGGCAGTGTAGAGCTCTGAACCCAATAGCAGACTCTGATCCCTGGTAGAATGCCAAATGATTTTTGATGATGTGTTGACAAGACATTAAATCATCCCTACAGAGAACATTATTTCCTTGTTCATTTCTTTCTTTCCCCCTTTTTTCTGTTGCGACTTGGGTTCACAGAACTGAAGTAATTACAGACCTCAGTTCATCACATAATATAATCTTGGTTTTTGTGTGGACCACTTTATTATATAGTTATTTTATTTTTTTAAATGTATTTTTATTGATTTTTTACAGAGAGGAAGGGAGAGGAATAGAGAGTTAGAAATATCGATGAGAGAGAAATATCAATCAGCTGCCTCCTGCACACCCCCTACTGGGGATGTGCCCGCAACCAAGGTACATGCTCTCAACCGGAATTGAACCCGGGACCTTTCAATCCACAGGCCGGCGCTCTATCCACTGAGCCAAACCAGTTAGGGCATGTATAGTTATTTTTTATTGGTTGTTTTTAAATAATAAGTGCCCCATGAATTTATCACCCAAAACAAAATCTTGGGCCTTGACAATAACTAGCAATTAACCAAATGTTCCTCCTATTCTTTGGCTACAACCTGAGGCAACTGACATTCTGAATCCCATAGTCATCGTAATATAGCTGCTTCTAAACACATTCCTAAAAAGTATACTGGGTGGGCCAAAAGTAGGCTTACAATTGGGAATATGTAAAACACGGTTTATTATTAAAATTTTTTTTTAATTTATTGATTTCAGAGAGGGAGAGAAAGGGAGAGACAGATAAAAATATCAATGATGAGAGAAAATCATTGATCGGCTGCCTCCTGCATGCCCCCTATTGGGGATCAAGCCCACAGCCTGGGCATGTGCCTTTGGCTGAAATCGAACCTGGGACCCTTTGGTCCGCAGGCCAATGCTCTATCCACCGAGCCAAACTGGCTAGGGCACAGATTATTCTTGTACTATTATTTATTAACTAGAGGCCTCGTGCACAAAATTTGTGCACTGGAGGTTGTCCCTCAGTCCAGCCTGTGCTCTCGCAGTCCAGGACCCCTTGCTCCTTACTGCCCGCCTGCACACTGCTCCTTACTGCTCGGCTAGCTGCTCCTTAGCGCTGCCACAGAGGCGGGAGAGGCTCTTGCCACTGCCACTGCACTCGCCAGCCGTGAGCCAGGCTTCTAGCTGAGCGGCGCTCCCCTTGTGGGAGCTCACTCACCACCAGGGAGCAGCTCCTGCACTGAGCATCTGCCTCCTGATGGTCAATGTGCATCATAGCGACTGGTCGTTCTGCCGTAATGGTCACTTAGGCTTTTATTATATAGATTATTGTATTATTTTCCATAGAACAATATTTTCTGTAGACCTACTTTTGCCTCACCCTGTATTTTAAATTTTAACTGTTTTTAATTTTATTGAAAAATGATGTCAGGTATATGAAATTTTTGGACTTACCATTTGATATGCTATTATATTGCTGAGTCATCCATACTGTTGCCTGTCACTTTAGTTCCCTTGTTTTGACTACAGTATAATATTCTATTGTATAAGGCTACCACAGACTATTGCAAAGATATCATTTTTTATACCTGTGTTCATAGCAGCATCATTCAAAGTGCCAAAGGTGGAAGCAACCCAAGGGTCTATTGACAGATAACTGAATAAATAAAATTCCATACAATGGACTACTAATCAGCCTTTGAAAGGAAATAAATTCTGCTCAGGTAGCATGGCTCAGTGGTTGAACGTCAACCTATGAACCAAGAGATCATGGTTTGATTCCCGATCAGGGCACTTGCCTGAGTTGCAGGCCCAATCCCCAGTGTGGGGCGTGCAGGAGGCAGCCAATTAAAGATTCTCTCTCATCATTGATGCTTCTCTCTCTCTCTCCCTATTCCTTCCTCATTGAAACCAACAAAAACATATTTTAAAAAAATTAATTAATTAATTAATTAATTCTGACATGTGCTACAACATAGATGAACCTTGAAGAAATTATTCGAGTTGAAATAAACGAGGCACAAAAAGACAAACAATGTAGGATTCTACTTATATGAGGTACCTAGGGTAGTCAACTGCATGAAGACAGAAAGTAAAATGTTGGTTGAATGGCTGGGATGGGGAGTGGGGGGGTTGTATTTAATGGGTACAGAATTTCAGTTTGAGATGAAAGGAGGTGGATGGCAGTGATGGTTGCACAACAATATGAATGGAATGGAATGCCATGGAACTACACACTTAAAAATGGTTAAAATGGTAACATGTTTTGTATATTTTATCACAAGTTTTTTAAAAAAGAGATTGCTTTCTCATCCACGGGTATTGGGTTGTGTGGTTCTCCCAGTTTTGTCAGAGGGATTCTCACTTTGGTGCTAGTGTGTCTTTAACACATCTCCCACATCTGTTTCTCTTCATTCCCCTTTTAACAAAGAGCAAGAAGGCCACAGGCTCAGGAGCACTCAGCAGGGACTGGTATCCAGCCAGATTCAAATATTATTCTTAGTTTTTATTTCACTTATTTTTATAATTTCTTCTAATTTTGGCAATGGTTGGTGTTCTAGTTACTGTAGTACTATAAAGTTTTTTTAAAAAATAATAAACATACTCAAGTGAAAAATAGAAAGTTAATTTAAAGAAAACTATCAAGCGGTACAGGGATATGGTATGAATTGTGAAATTGGTACCTAAATGCTGAAGCTTGGAAAACTTGATTTTAGAGGTTGACCCGACTTTGGTTTAACCGATGATCTCTGTGGCCCTTTGAAGGTTAATAGTCCCTGATATTCTGGATGTACAGAGAGTAGAGATCATTGGCGCTCAGCAGGTGCTTGAATGGTCAGGGAAGGTATTGCGTAAGAACTGGGATGTGATTGTGGCTTTAAAGCATGAATTGGATTTAAGTGAAGTTAAAAAGGAAATGAGAGTTATTCTGGGCAGAGAGATTAGTGTGAATGAAGGCATAAAGACTAATCAAGGTGTGTTTATGGCGACCGAGTTTGCTTGGTGAAAGCAAAGAATAATGATAGAAAATAAATTTAGATTGGGTGAAGGAGGCTAGCTTATCAAAGTCTCAACAAACCAGAGAGGAGTTTAGTTTGTGAGGTAATAGGGAGCCACAGAGAGTTCTTGAGCAGGTAAGTGGCATGATGAAGGGACTCGGCTGTTGAGCAGGTACCATTTGGTTTTGGTAAAATTTCTCCCTTTGCTCAGCCTGAGACTGCTGATTAATTCAGCAAGGCTCCGTGGTTGAGCTCCAACCTATGACTCAGGAAGTCAAAGTTCGATTCCCAGTCAGGGTACATGCCTGGGTTTCGGGCTCGATCCCCAGCAGGGACATGCAGGAGGCAACCAATTGATGTGTTTCTCTCATATTGATATTTCTCTCTGTCTTTCCCTCTCTCTTCCACCCACTCTAAAAATCAATGGAAAAATATTCTTGGGTGAGAATTTAAAGAAAATTCATTCATTCCTGAAATATTTTTCAAAGTGTACCAGACACTGACCTGTGGATTCAGCAATGCACAGAACATACTCTTCATTCTACAGAGCTTTAGTGGGTGAGCCAGACATTAAGGAAATAATCACATAAGTAAATGCAAATTTGTAAGGGCAATAAGTCCAGCCAAGCAGGTGTTCCTGATGCCCTGAGTACATACAGTAGGGGGGAGATTTGCCCGGTTTAAAAGTTGAGACAAGGCTGTTCTGAGGAAGTGACATCTGAGCTGATAGTGAAAGGATGACAAGGAGCTAAATAGCTGAAGAGAAAAGCATTTCAGATGCAGCAAGCAGCATGCCCAAAGCCCTGTGGCCTGCAGAGGAGGCCTGGAAATCCCCAGGAGCAGAAAAACCATGAAAGTCAGAGGTGGTTGTGGCTGGGTGTTAGGGATGCAGGAAATGTGATGAGAAAGGAGGCTAGAAGGTCCGCAGAAGCCAGACTATGCCAGAACTCAGTAGGCATTAGGAAGGTTTAGGCCTTTATTCTTGAAGAATGGTGAGCCAGTGGTAGATTGTGGCATAATTATACCAGTGTTCTAAAAAAAATTTTTTTTAATCAAACATTTAAAAAAACAATCAAACATTAAATGAAAAACCAAACATTCTGTAACCTGTGAGGATGATGGGCTGATTGTGAGTGGCACTCCCCAAGGCAGCCCCAGAACCCTCCAGGTAGGCCCCAAGTGATTGGGAATTTTGTCTAAGGGGAGCCGCAGGAGGCTGAGGAGTTTTGGGGGGCTCTGGTGGTGAGGCTGAGCTGGTGGCCCGCAGGCATAAAGCTGTGGCAGTGACTAAGTTTGCCCAGGAGAGGGCTCCACCTTGGGAAAATGGCTAAATCTCTAGTCTCAGATGATGTCTGAGATCCCCTAGAGAAAAGTTGTTCAAGGGCAGGGCCTTGGGGGAACCCCTGCCATGGTTGGAAGAAAGGAAGTCAGAGACAGTGGTTGGGGACAGGCCTTATGGTGATGGTTAAGCAAAGACTGACCACGTTATAAGCAAGAAGGGGACCAGGAAGGGCACGGAGTCCCAGGCCAGGGTTTATGAGTGAGATGGAGAGGCAGCCTCAGGCAATATGGGCAGTTAGCAGCCCTGGGGGCTCTGGCCGGCCAGGCTTGCCACCCTCAGGGGCCCAGACACTGTTGTTTTGCTCCTGCTTCCTCCTAGATGCCCAAGGGGGTGGGGAGTGGGAGTTGAGGGTGGAAGCAGGAAGAACATTGACCAGGTGACAGGAGTGGAGCTGACCTGGAGGTGAGACCTCCTCGCCTCACCCCCACTTATTTCTAAACCTCTCTAGGCTGTAGAAAAATGGAGGAACTGATGAAAAAATTTCTCTCTATAAGGAGTCAGACTTTAGGTGGGCAGAGGGAGAAGAGCAAACCTGAACAAAAACCCCAGGATCCTTGTCAGTATTTTGTTTTTTTAAATATTTTTTTATTGACTTCAGAGATGAAGGGAGAGATAGAAACATCAATGATGAGAGGGAATCATGGGTCAGCTGCCTCCTGCACAGCCCACACTGGGGATCGAGCCCACAACTTGGACATGTGCCCTGATTGGGAATCAAACTGTGACCTCCTGCTTAATGGGTCAATGCTCAACCACTGAGCCACACCTGGTCAGTATTTTTAAGAAGATGGGATTAAGGTAAGTGTGGGGAATATGAGGCTTATGTGCACATACATACACATATAGACACTCAGACACTCACATGCACTCACATATTCACCCACACAGCATTTACATATACTCACCCATACTCAAGCACGTGCCCCGCCCTCCCCGCCCCCTCACACACACACACACACACACACACACACACACACACACACACACACAGGAGAATCGCAGGCAGCTGGATCCCTCCAGGACTGTGTCATGAACATCACTGCTAAAGTGAGTGGCTCTAAAGTGTGTGGTGTGCATAGTTGTAATAAAAGATGTGATTCAGAGGGTTGATGTATGGTGGGTAGAGAGGAGACTATGTTAGGATGTGACATGTGTTTCTGAGGGGATGAATGTAGTGATGTGCGCATACATTCATTTTTTCATTCAGTCATTTAGTCATTTACTCAACAAGGTTATGGGAGAGCCACCATGTTCCCCAAGCACTGTGCTTGGCTAACAGTGAGCCGCACAGACACAGCTCCTACTCACAGTCTAACGGACTCCTGCAGGCCCTCAGGACACAGCTGGAAGATGCCCCGGTGGGGAGTGTGGCATGCTATAAGAGCCAGGAAGAGGGGCGGTAACTCAGAGAATTTCTAGAGAATGGGCTGAGTACATTAGTGGGGTGGTATAGATTCTGGTCTGGGGAACGTCTCCAGGATATGAGCTGACTATCAGCAGGTTGGGCTGTGTTTTGGCGGGGATATGAATTGGGAGATTGTGGGATGTGATATGTGCATGTGTATATGACAATGTGTGTGTTTGGAAATGTGTGAGGTGTATCATTATCAGAATTATCAGAGCAAACCAGCTCTTTATTATATGTATAATTTTCCTGCGTCCCTTAGCGTCCCTCTGTGCAGGGGGAGCTGGAGTGGAACTAAACCAAATAGGGGATTTAGCAACTTGGAGGGGCTGTGGCAGAACTTCAGAGCTGCTGACGGGTGGCACTGGCAGGCAGGGAAGGGCAGAGGTGTCCACCAGTGACAAAGAGAGGATGGAGGGGAGTCATGTGGAGGGGAAGGAACATCATGGTCTGGGAAGGCAGGAGGAGGGCAGTGTTGGCTGGGCTGGGGGCGAGGACCAATGCTGATGTCCACCTTCAAGGAGGAAGTCTGGGGACAAGTCCAGGGACAGGCAGTTCCCTGCAATTACCTGGGGGAAGGGAAGGGATGGGAGAGGGAATGCCCGGCCCAGCTCAGTCTTGCCTGGGGTGGGGGGTTCAGGCCTGAGAACCTGACTGCACAACCTCCCCTCTTTTACTGGCCTTTCCTGCATCGAATATCTGGGAAATGGCCGGAAGTCACCTACAGCTTTGCAGTAGGAACTTTGGCAAGTTAATTCTCAGAGTGGTGTAATAGTTGGGGTAATACTATTTAGCTTGCAGGGGTGTGGCGATGATCAATAGTGATATATAGAAATTCCAGCACGATGCTCTGGCTGGTTTGGCTCAGTGGATAGAGCGTCAGCCTGCAGACTGAAGGGTCCCGGGTTCGATTCCGGTCAAGGGCATGTGTCTTGGCTGCGGGCGCATCCCCAGTGGGGAGCGTGCAGGAGGCAGCTGATTGATGTTTCTTTCTCATCGATGTTTCTGACTCTCTATCCCTCTCCCTTCCTCTCTGTAAAAAGTCAATAAAAATATATTTAAAAAAAATTCCAGCACGAGTAATGGCGGTTTAAAAATAATATTTATTTATTTATTCATTCATTTATTGATATTTTTATTGATTTCAGAGAGGAAGGGAGAGGAAGGGAGAGATAGAAACATTAATGTTGAGAGAGAACCACTGATGGGCTGCCCCTCTCCCCCGGCAGTTCCCACTGGGAATGGTGGTGGGGTTGTTCTGGTTTGTTTTGTTTTTGCCATTAGAGATGTTGGATTTTCCCATAGAACTGCATCACCTCCGAGCCAATCTCTCTCTCCCACTCTTTAAGGTTCACACCCATCCCTCTCTGTACCCGCTGAGTCAGGCTGTGGGGGAAGCCCCTTCTCCCCAGCGGGGGCTGGAGAAGTGCTTCTGAGTCATAGAGCTGTTCCTCTGGCTGCCCCTTCAAGCATGTTTCTGTCCCCAGTTTGTTTTTCCTTCCCTCTTCTTCTCAAATTTTCCCTGTTCAGCCAAGTAATGCATGCTGATTGCAAAAAGTAAGTGTAAAGAAGCAGGAGAAAGAAACATTTAATCCCACCATCACCAGCAATTATACAAACCGCTAACATTTCTGGAATGCTGTCATATATATATATGGCTGGCATTCAGGGGTGCTCTTGCTGATCTAATCCCAAACTGCCTTTGCAGCCTTCTTTCTCCTGCCCACCTCTCATCCAATAATCCTCCAATTAGAAAATGCCTTCTTTTTAATAGCTCTTTCCTTCCCTATCTATCAATGCCCCACTTTTTTTTTCAAGTCCTATAATAAATGCCTCTTCTTGTAAAACCTTTCCTCAACACCCTCTCTAAGAGAATGACCACCATGTGTACCTCTTCCTTCAAGTTCCGTAGTACTTTTTTACTCCTTTCAAGACATCAACCTTAGACTGCCTGATAGCATAATTATTATTTTCAATTGAAGTATAACATATATAGTCAAATGCAATAATCTTAAGTGAAGTCCAGCTGGTGTGGCTCAGTGGTTGAGCATCGACCTATGAACCAGGAGGTCACGGTTCGATTCCCAGTCAGAGCACATGCCCTGGTTGCTGACTGGATCCTGGTGTTGGGCATGCAGGAGGAGGTGGCTGATGGTTCTTTCTCATCATTGATGTTTCAGTCTCTCCCTCTCGCTTCCTCTCTGAAATCAATAAAAATATATTTAAATAATCTTAAGTGAATTTCAAATGAATTTTCATATGCACACCTCTAACCAGACATAGCAGATTTCTAGCACCCTGAAAGGATCCTTTGTGCGCCTTTCCCCAGTACCTTCTATTCTAACTGCTATCATCCTACAGTAATTTTGCTTGTTATTGAACCTTATATAATAAATCATACACTATATATTCTTTTATGTCCAACTTATTTCATACAACATAGATGTGAGATTTACCTACATTCTTGCCTATTTTGGTAGTCCGTTGTTTTTCTTTGTTTTATAATATTCCATTGTATGAATATACCAAAATTTATTTACTTGTTCTCTTGTGGATGGACATTGAGTTGTGTGGGACTATTACAAAATCAACTGCTGTGAACATTCTTGTGCATGACTTTTGCTGGATAAGCAATCGTTTTTCATATCCCAGAGTGGATTTACTGCGTCATGGGATAGACATAGCTTCAGTAGGTGCTGCCTGATGTTAGTCCAACTTACACCCCCAGCAGTGTATGTGAGGTCTGGTCTCTCCAGTATCGCCTGTCTTTTTCATCATAGCCATTTCAGCAGGCCTTATAGTTTCTTCTCTATACAGGGTGGGGCAAAAGTAGGTTTGTTGGTGTGGAAAATAATACAATAGTCAATTAATAATAATACAAGAATAAACTCTGTTTTGCGTACTCACTACTGTAAACTTACTCTTGCCCCATCCTATATTTAAAAATAACAATAATTATATTTACCACCTATTGAGCAGATATGTAGAAAACAGATATTATTATCTCCAAGTGAAGCTCTGAGCAGTGTATAAGTTGAACAGGGTAACATGGATGATAAGTAGTAGAACCAGAATACAAATGCAGAACTGTCTGACATGACACCAAAGGCCCTGTTTGACCAAATAATGCACGTTGCCTCTCTCCTGCCACTTGGTAGAGAGCAAGACCCTTGTCTTATTCCTTCTGAGATGTTCTGTAGCGCCCAAGTAAGAGCTTAATGAAAGATTGTTAAACTAAGTGAATTGATATCCATGAAGAAGCTGTGCTTGGAAGCAAAGGGAAAGACTCTTCTAGCTGTTCTAAATCCCAGTGACTAACTAGATTCAGGTGGAATTTGGTAGGCTGCCGTTGGAATCGGGATCGTGGTTCCAAGAAAGAGAGGAAGGAAGGAAGAAAGGGAGGGAAGGAGGGAGGGAGGGAAGAAGAGAAAAAAGGGGAGTAAAAGGAAGAAAAAAAGGAAGGAAGAGAAAGAAGGGAAAAAAGGAAGAAGAAAACAGGGAGGAAGGGAGGAAGGATGGTCCATTACCCCTAATTAACTTGGGCTCAGCTTCCTCATCTGTAAAACGAAGATAATAAGGTACAACAACAGAATGAGAAGCAGAAATTTGTCTTTCATAAATTATAATTTTTTTTAAATTGATAGAAAATTTTAACCATAGCCATCCTCTGTGGAGCTTTAAAAAATACTAGGGGCACGGTGCAGGACATTCGTGCACTTGGGGGGAGGAGGTCCCTCAGCCTGGCTTGCACCCTCTCACAGTCTGGGAGCCCTTGGGGGATATCCAAATGATGGCTTAGGCCTGCTCCCCGTGGAGAAAGGGCCTAAGCCATCAGTCGAACATCCTTAGTACTTGCCAGCCATGAGCCAACTTAGGGCTTCTGGCTGAGTAGTGTTCCCCCTGTGGGAGCACACTGACCACCAGGGGGCAGCTCCTGCATTGAGTGTCTGCCCCCTGGTGGTCAGTGTGCGACATAGTGACCAGTTATTCCTCTGTTAGGTTGATTTGCATATTAGCCTTTTGTTATATAGGATATGGATTCCAAGGGCTCACCCTGGAGATGCAGACTGGCTTGATCCTAGGCATGTATATTTTAAAAGAGCTTCTCAAGGTGTCTTCAAGGCTCAGCTAAGGATGAGAACTGCTAGGATAAAGATATATTATTATCATTACCATTGAAGTATTATCATCATTGTTATTTTTTGGTGGGGGGATGGAAGTTGGGAATGGGGAAATACCTTTCAGGGAAGTCTCCTGTAAAGCAAGTAGATCCACTGTAAGTGCTTAGCTAAGGACCACCACTCATGCCTTCATATTCTGGCCATATCTGACCGGAGTCTCAGAGGCAGGTTTGTGGTGTGTGTGTGTGTGTGTGTGTTTTACAAATATGTGCCTGGAAAGGGCAGTGAAAAGAAAACTAATTGTGTGGGGGTTCCATAGTATGAGGGGAGGGACTGAGAACAGGAAGAATCAGCAATCTAATTCCTGGGGGTTCAAGACTATGGATTTAACAAGAAACAAGCAAAAGTGACTCCAGACTTGGTTCTTGGAGGAACATGGCTATTCTTGTCACTTTGACTTGGCCACAGCTGGGGTCTGCATTTACCACAGCATCAGCTCTGCCTGCCCCTGACTATTGAGCAGGAGAGGCCCAGGATATGGCCTGAGAATCCAGCAGCCAATCTTCTTCTTCCTATTAGCCTGCCCTTACCAAGATCCTGAGCACCCCAGGATATTGTTCATCCTGAGAGATTGGAGAAGGACAGAGCAAGGCAAAGATCACCTTACCTACCCACTCCTGCCCCACTGGACCACTCCCTGGCCAAGGACAGGAGGCCAAGTTCTGGATCTCTGCCATTGTTTACACTCAGGAGAGGGACCTTGGGGATGCTATGGGATTAAGCTAGTGCCCTGCATGTCCTGCCAAGGTGGGAGAGAAAAGAGGAAATAAAATAGAGGGCAGGATTAATGAAGTGGCTTCAAGAGCTAATAGTGCATTTACCGACATTCTCCTCCTCTGCCTCCCACCCAGGGGGAACCTGGTCACAGCCCGAGGCAGCCTGTGCAGTTCCCAGTCTGCCTCTTAGGGATCCTGGGGCTGGAGAGAGGCAGGACATCTCTCCGATGAGGGAGACAACCCCTCTTCTATTACACCCCAACCCCTGGAGGTGAAACCCCAGATCTCAGCCACTCCTGTGAAGAGCAGGCCCTTCCCCAGAGCTACCCAAGTAGGCAGTGGGAGGTGCATTATCGGATGGTGCTTTGGGGATCACCCTCAGCCCTCCCATGGGGCCACAACCCTGGCCACCGTCCACAGTTTCTTCAGCCTGTCCCTATCCCACTCCCTTCTTCTCCCAGGCTTCCTCCCTAGAGGCTGACCTGGAGCTGGATTCCCAAATAAACAGTAACTAATTGGATTAGGAGCTGATAATATTGTTGACCTTTCTTAATGTCTGCTGGCTGTCTTTCCACCACACTGAGGCTTAATTGTATGGGTTTAGGGGGAGGGTAGGGACTTCCAGGAGTGAAATGTGACCCCTGTTAACCTCAGATAAAATGGGCTCAGCATCTTCCCAACTGCCTGTCATCCCCCATGGAGCAGGAACACACACATGCTCCCACTCTCATCAAATAATTACACAGATGATACACACATGCATAGGCATGCATGCAGAGATGCAAACAAACCCAGAGGCACATATGCATCCAAACCCACACAGGGGACGCACATGACTCTGAACATAGATCATGCATGCACACAAAATCATACTAGATGCTATACATATGATAGACAAGTGTATATATATATACACAAAGATACACACTTCCAAAATGCAAGTACAGAGATACATGTAGACAAATATAATTATGCCTGATGCAAATGCATATTAGATATGTTCATGAATATATACCGTTACATACATCTAAAGAAACACTAACATGCACATATGCTCACACACAATGCTTAAATAAATGAGCATGCACAATACATGACACATGGGCAAACACACATGTGCATACTATATACATACCTTTGCACATTCATGGACACGAGAGTCCCGCTCTCTCTCTCACAGACATAGGCAGTCTGTGCCCCCAATCCCCTCTTTTCCACAATCTCTGCTGCTCCCTCTTCTATTTGTTCCTGGGTGCCCTGGCTGTTTCTGTGGTCCTGAGTTTTGAGAGTCTCTTGAAGCTCTGGCCTGGCCTTTCTGAGTGTCTCCATCTCTCAGTATCTCTGGGGCCCTGACTTTACGGGAAGCTCTCTCATCCTGGGATGCTGAAGTTGAAAGGGCCTGGTTGGTAGCTGGTGAGGAGAGCATGAAAAGATAAAAGCTTAGAAGGGAAGAGTAGGAGAGGGAGGGTCAAAGATGATTGAAGGGTTGGGGGAGAGGACCGGGAAAGAAGGGAGCGGCAAGGGAAGGGGAGGTGGGGCGGGGGCGGGGTGCCTGCCTGCGCACAGCAGATGTTGCTGCTCCTCGCATGGAGCTGTTAATGTAAGTGGAGTTCTGCAATGGTAATTAGGAGGGCCCTCATTACCCTGGCGGAGCCGGCTGAGAGCCGATAAAGCCGAGGGGGAGAGGGGCTGACATCAGGGTAATGGGGGAGCAGGGCCATTGAGGAGCTGGAGCCGAGCCGGGACCGCTCCGCGCGCAGCTGGAGCCCGGCGAGAGGGCCAGGGAGAGGGGGGCGCGGCCACGGCCCGCGGCCCAGAGAGGAGTCGGGGAGCGGGGTGAGAACGGCGAGCGAGCGGCGCTGACTGCGCGGGGCCTTCGTACCGCGGGCCACCGGGCCAGGGAGGGCGAAGTGTGAAGGCTGATTGTCTACCAGCGGAGGCTTCCAGGCTGGTGTGCGCGCCCCCGGTGCAGCCGTGGGTGGGGACATCCACCAAGGTCTCTGTGCCTACATTCAGAGACCTCTGGTGGCCTGACAGAGGTGGGGACGGAGGATGGGGAATGGAAAGAACACCCTTCTCCTCTAGTGTCCCCTTCTCTCCGGGCTTGGGCATCGAGGATGCTCACCCAGAGTGGTCAAGACCATGGACGGTGGAATTGCATAGCCAGGGCAAAAGTCAACGTCCAGACGGAAAGCTACAGAATGTCAGGTCGCAGACTCTGAAGGAGACCAGCGTTCATGGGTGGAAGTATAAGCCCCAACTCTTGCCTTTTTGGGTTGACAGTCTGGTTCCCCCTCCTCTCCTCACAGGTCCTCTTTCCCTGTCTGACAGTCTCATATTTTCCCCTTGCACCCATCCCTCACCCCCAACCTTAGGGAGGTCCCAGGCACTGAGAATGCTGGGAGCTGAGTCCTGAGCAGCTCTCAGCACCTTGCTTCCCTTCAGGGCTTTGCAGGAAGGGGAAGGGAGGCAGGGAGGACAAGGACAGTGGGAGACACCAGGAAGCCAGGAGCCCCTCCCAGACCTCCAGAATGGGGAGCCAGGGTGGGAAGCCAAATTTGCTCTTCACCTTCCTCACCCCTGGGTATTTCAGACTGAGGAGTGAGCAAGCCCAGTCTTCTCAGCCAACTGAAAGTCGTCATCTCTATAAAACAGACCTAGTCCCGTTCTCCTGCTCCCCCTGCCCCAGGCCAGAGGATCCTGGGAAGACTTCCAGGGGGGAAGGAATCTGCCACCAGGACAGGGAGAAAGGAATTTGGGGGGTTTCTGCAACTTCATCTCCTCCATCAGAGAGCCCACCACCCACTTTTAAAATTTCCTCTACACAGACCCTCATCTGCAGCTGTTTTATGAAACCCAAGGTCATTGACTCCTACCACTCTGGTTTGCAAACTTCTCAAGGACCACATAAGCCCCTCCAGTACAGAAAGGTGGAATAGAGAGGGGCTTCTTTTCCTTCCGGCTGTGAGGAAGGGAAAGGAGAGTCCTGCTGCTGCTGACCCCCGAGGAACCACATCTCCCAGATGACTCAAGGGGATGTCATGTCTTTGAATAGCTCTGAGCTGAGGGGTGATCCAGGGCTTGGGGACACTCCCAGATGCCCCTCCCCTCTTCAGCTGTACAGCAGATCAGGGGTTAACAGAGAGGCTGTAAGGCTGGAGCAGGCGGTGGCTCCTGCCTCCCCCCCAACCCCCCCTCCCAGAGTTGCTGACTCTTCCTTTTTGTTCAGGCTGACAGCAAGCACCTGGTGTGCTCCTGCAACAATATTGTTCCTGCCTCCCTCCCCCCAGGCCGCAGGCTCCCCTTTCTCTCCCCCTCCTCACTGGCCAGCAGCCTTCCGCTCTGCCTCCTCTTCCCCTAGACCCCTCCTGCCTGTGGCCTCCTAGGCAACCCCCCCCCCCACTCAACCACAAGCACGGACCCTGCGGTGTCAATAAACACAACATATGCTGCCATTAATGTGAAAATCGTGCCCTCCACTCCATTCATCCCCTCAGCCTGCATGCCTGCTGGGGGTGGGGGTAGAGGGATGGGGAAAGAAAGGTCAAGTGGGAAACATTACCCTCTTTTTTGATCTGCTCAGCCCCCACCCCCACCTCCAGCCTTGGGAGAGGGAATTGGAGGAGCTTGGGTGGGATAAGGGTGGGGTGTTCTGAGACCTGTGTTCTCTGACAAGCCCTTTGAGCCTCCCCCGAGGGACTTAGGTGAGCACCTTCATCCAGCCCATATGCCTCTTCGGCTTCAGCGGGGGTCAGAGGGAACTCCCCCGTCGGCTCTCCCAACAGACAGCCATGTTGCTGACATGCTTCTCATGGGGACAGAGGTGGCCTTAGGGGTCCACTCTCTTACAAGTCCAGCTATCATCTCAGCTCCTGGGGACCATCTGTCTGTCTGTCCACCCAGATTATAAAAGACAAACCAGAAGGTTCTCCAAGTAGGGATGGGCTTCCGAAAGCCCTTAGGAAAGGAGCCAAATACCTCTGATGGCTAAGGGAGTGGCCAGGCCTCAGTCTCCTCAACTAAATCACCAGTTCCAAGACAGTGGGGAATAATAAAGATAAAAATAATATAATAACAACAGCTAACATGTATTGAGGGCTTATTTATGTACCAGGCATTGTGCTAAGCACTTTACAGGCTTTATCTAATTTGTTCCCCACAAGGCCCCTATGGGGAAGTTACAACTGATATCCCCATTTTACAGCTGAGGAAAGCATACTTAATAAGGATAGCTAGCATGTACTGAGTGCTCGCTGAACGCCAGGTCCTGTGTTGAGTTCTCTACATACAATGCCAGTGACCCTATGAGGTTAGCTCCACTATTAGTGCCAGTTTACAGTCCAGGAGACAGGCCCGGAGAGGTTCAGTAACTTGCCCAAAGTCACACAGCCAGTAAGCAGAACTTAGCAAGAAATTCAGGTTTTTCTGACAGCAAAGCTTGTGATCTTAACCTCTCCACTTTCCTGCCTTTTTCTCTATTTTCCCATCTCTAGTAGCCCCGCAGCCACCCCTCCCTCTGCCAAGCTGACCCTGAGAGGTCGGACACATGGAGGGCAATGTGAGACAGAGTTGACATCCGTTCTTTACCCAGCTCACTTGTTCCACTGCCACTCCTTGCTGCTGGCTGAGCTGTCCCTGTCCAGCCTCCATGCACATTGTCCCCCTACCCCCATGCCCAGCCCCATTCTGAGGATTCATTGTGGACAGCAAAGTGCCCCTTTAGGCTCCCAGAGCACAAAGACATTGTGCTTGGCTCTGCAGCTTCTCACTTCTGAGACTCCAGTTGCTTTATTGATATTAACTTAACACACGCCCCCACTTCCCCACCCGCCCCAGCCCAGTCTGCCTGGGCACCACCCTGACCTCTCTTTTCCTCTTTCATTATCCGCTCCAGGCACCAGGGAGCCAGCACCAAAATTAAAACAATAACTAAGCCCGAAGTGGACCCAGCAGCCCCCACTCCCACCCCAAGGGAGGAAAAAAACACCGCAAAAACACCTGGAGAGGGGAATAATCAATGGAGGGGAGGGCTGACCCACTCGCATGCCAGCACCCCCTCACACACCCCTCACCCCACCTTAACCCTTTAGTACCAGGACTCCCCTATCCCATCCCTCACGTTTCCATTCTACAAAGCAGCAGCAGCTTCTGGCAGCTGCTCAACCATGTGGTGCTTTGGGATTAGAATAAGCAAATGTGGGATGGTGGGGTCCCCAAAAGTCCACAGCCAATGGCTAAGACCCTAGGGGCCAACAGTGCTATCACAGCAGGAAGTTCCTCCCTGAGCAAATTCCCGAAGAATTGGTTGATCACTTACTTAGTGCTAAGCACTTTATAAAGTTCACTACCTTATTTGATTCTCACAACAACCCCACAAGGTAGATATTACTGTTGTCCCCTTTTTCAGATGAGGATACTGAGGCTGGACAAGTTAAATGACTTGCTCAAGTTTGTACCAGCTAATAAGTGGCAAAATCAAGCTTCCAACGCAAAGTCAGGACTCTGTTTTCATAGCCTACAACTTAAGCATCTGGCACGGATCTCTCCAAAGTTTTACTGGAATCTGGTTAAACAACTAGACCCAGTTCAGGGATCTTTTGACCCAGATGGCCCAGGCTACAGAAAGGGCCGGCTGTGACCTCTCAACTCACCTCCCAACTGCCTGCAAGGAAGAGAGAGCACCCCAGATAGGGCACAGTTTTAGTCCTGCTAAGGCCAGCAGAGGGGGCTGCTGTAGCTGAGGTCAGGGGGTGGGAGAGGGAAGTTAGGTGGGCCTGTCCCAGAAAAGAAGATGCCGATTACCTTGAGGTCATGCAGCCCCCCCCCCAGATGTCTGGGGGCTAGCAGCCCAGCAGGGGGTCCCTCCCAGAGAAAGAGGGGCAGATTTGCACCACTGCAGTGTCCTAAGCAGGCTGGGCTCTGCATTGAGGACCACTCTCCCCACCATCCCCCTTTTGCCTTGTGCCTTTTCAGCCCCATCTTTAAAAAAACAAAAGGAGGGGGGTATCTCAGCTACTGCCTTGGCCCACACCAGGATCCCACATCCTCCGGCAAACCCCATCACTACCCCCATCCACCCCACTCTCTAGCCTCTCTAATCACCCATTAGCTTGTCCTTTTTTACTTAATTCTGCTGAAGGAAAGCCAACACTTACGCTGTTCTTGTGTCCAGACACTGTTCTAAGGGCCTAGCCTAAAATTTGCACAACAATCCTGAGAAGTAGGTACCCCTATTCTACAGATGGGGGAACAATCACCAGCTGAGAAATGGCCCAGCTGGGATTTAATCCAGGCACTCTGCCCTTGTGCGACACTACTTTTTACAAGGAAAAAGAAAGAAAGAATTTAAAGTCTTCAAATTCTTTATTCCGAATTAGACTGTTAGCTCCCTAAGTGCCTATCATTTCATTCCCATAGGGTAAGGCAGAGTGAGACACCCATAAATGCGCAGAGAGTTACCTGGCACATCCCATGGGCACAGACAACATGGTTCCGGCCCCCCCCCCCCACTTGCCTCAACCTGGCTTGAGTGCTAGAACCAGCTACATTGATTCCTGGCCAGAGGTAGGCTCATCTGATATGAGAGCCAGATCTAATGAGATCCTCAGGCTTTTCCAGAACCTTATCACTGGTTTCCCTTGACCCTGTAGGTACTGACTCAGTCTTCCCAGCTGGTCATTATAGCCCTCCCACCCCCATTCCTACTTTAGCACCCTCCAAAGACCAGTTAACCGTTATGAGGGCCCCTCGTGGCTCTGCCCTTAAAGGTCCCGGCTACCCCAGCCTAATTCTTTCTCTGCTCTGCCTATTATCCTGGAGCATATTTGTGGCTAGAGCTGGCCCTGATTTTCAAAAGCTCAGCTCCCTCACTCCACAGCTCGGTTTCAAGTTGTGCTCAGGACAGATGCCCTGGCCCCAGGGGCCCCTTGATGCACACCTGCCCCCTGCTCACAGCTGACCAAAGACTTTCCTTTGCCATCCCCTCAATACAAGCCCTCTATGGCTCTGTTCCTGACATAAGAGTTTCCTCCAAATCCCCATACTGCCTCCCGTGACCCACTTAGAATCCTAACTCTCCAGACTTAAAATAGAAAACACTCAACACAAGCTTTTACACTTCCTGCTACCAGCTGAATAAAGGTTGCATCTTTAGCAAAAACAAAATAGCCACCTACTACTACTAATATTTGCCCACCAATGTAGAGTGAAGGCTGGCCATTCATTTGCTCAGCTCTCCCCAAGCTACTTCCTACCTGTCCCCAGGCTGTATAAGTGCATGTGGCTCCCAGAGGTACGGGGCATGTGTGAGCAGAGTGCTATGAATGGTGTGCATTGTGTATTTTCCCCTCATGGGGAAAAACTCCAGAGTGACTCCTTGCCTTGGGCTCTTTTGTAATCTGGGGCATTGATCAGGGCCCATTGGTAGCTGATTGTTTTCACACGTGACTCAGTCACATTCCTCTAATCTCCATCCTTCTGCTCAGTTTGCATGACAAGAATCGGCCTCAGTGGGGAGAGGTCGTTCACCTCTGACCAGGATATAATTGGAAAAAGAAGGTCATTGCTAGCTTTGCTTCTGGGGCGGATCAGCTTCGTTCCATTTGTGTCATGAGCTCTCACCAGCACACACTCTCAGTGACATGGAGACAATGGCTGTGCCCCACAACGGAGCCCACAGAGATGTGCTCGACAGGACACAGACACACCACGGGCCCCACACTTGCTCTCATCAGGACAGGCGTGTACAACAACACATGCACAATAGGTGCTTTCAATAAATGCTGATAGCGCCAGTGTCACTCAGGACAATGCGCCTGGCAGCTACACACAGAGGACACACAAAGAGATGCATAGAACAATGCTTACCCAACGGTACAGGTATCCAATGCATACAGGCATGCACAGGTATGATCCTCGCACAGACACACCCATGAGGGCAAATAGCCCCGGCTGAGCTACCAAACTCAAAATGAAGAAAAATGTGCAATAGTAACTCCTTTCTTCAGGCACTGCTCATGTGGGAATGTATCAGAATTCCCCGGGAGCTTCGACAAAATGCATGTTTCCAGGATCTCCCCACACACACCTTACACATGAGTGCTTGTGGGTAGACCCGTGTATGTTGGAAAGCTCCCCAAAGAAATTCTGATATGTCCCCAGGTTGAAAACCTTTGCACGGACATCACCAGGCTCCCCTCTATCTGCTGGCAGAATTTGCCAGCAGGGGTGTTGGACTGTTTTATTTTCTCACCCAGCTCGGGAAGGGGCAGGCAGGAGCTGAGGAAAGGATCTGTCTGGCTGGTGTGGCTCAGGCGGTGAGAGTGTCATCCCTGCACCAAAGGGTCAAGGGTTTGGTTCCCAGTCAGGGCACATACCCAGGTTGGGGGTTCAATCCAGGTCAGCACTGATGTAGGAGGCAAACAAACGATCTACCCATCCATGTTTCTCTCTCTCTCCTCCTCTTCCTCTCTTTCTCTAAAATACTAAAATCAAATCAAATCAATAAAATCATATCCTCCATTGAGGATTAAAAAGAAAAAGAAAAGGCTCTGTCTGTAGCCAGGAGACTAGGGCTCAGGCAATGGCCTGGAAC